>JAXGGT010028941.1:0-14272 GCA_035583425.1 Marsdenia floribunda
CTGGCTTGAACCCTATTTAATATTTATTTGTACTCAATATTAATTGAATTCAATTATAAAATTATAAATATAATATTTTTTCTTAAAAATAAACACAATATTCAGTATAATAGTTTTAAAACGCGTCAGTAAGCCCCTCCTTACTGATATTTGTTTGCTTTAGCCGACTTCAGGTGCACCTCACGAGTTTAAAATGCGTCAGTTGAGTAAAGGGCTTTAGACCCCTGCTTAATAACCATTCAGAGAGCTCCTAGACAAGCGATGTGGGACTTCATGTCACAACAATTTTGTATTTATTTTTTTTTTTTACAACTTAGATAATTTTTAAAGTATTCTATTTTAATTTATAATTTGATCTATATGAATTATCAATTGCAAATGTAGTTAAATTATATTTTAGCTATTATAACTTGTTATAATAATAAAATAAATTATAAATTATTTAAATATAAATATTAAATTTAAAATAATTAAATTATTTAAAAATAATAATAATAAAATTTTGAATTAAATATATTTGATTTACATCCGAGATCTTATAGAGTTAAGTATGAGTACAAAATTTTTGGACCCATTAATTATTCACGAGTCTAAAAATGTTTTTTCGAATTCAAATACGAAATTAGTAATTACAAATCTGATAAGACCCGTTGTCGTTGGCAAGTCTAATTCTAGACGTGTTAAGTAATAAATATCAATTAAATATTGTCTTAATATTTTTAATATGATATATAAAAAAAATAAAATATTTTATTTTTTTCCTAATAAAGAAAGTATTATTATAAATATTATTTATATAAATATCCTAACCTCTTAAATACTCTCGACTCTCTCAACAACAATCATTAATTTGTATCTATAAATATTGCTTTTTATTCATTTTAATAAAGTGTTGACAAGACATTCTCTCTACAAGATATTTTTTCTATTTTTTATATTTCTCCTTTATTTATAACAAATATTATTTTATTAATTATATTTTGTAATATATATTGATAATTTTGAAGTTCTCTTATTTAAATTTATAATTTTTTAAATTATAAATATCTCTGTGACTGTTAAATTGAGTTAAATTATCTTGTCAAATATATATATAATAAAAAAATTAATGTTTTTAATTTAAAAAATATATTAATACTAATGTGTTTAAAGAACGTGAAATGATAAGTGGGGAAAAAAAAAAGGAAACAATTATTTAATTATTGACATTATAACTATTAATAAAAAATAATAATAATAATTTTTGACCAGCGCTCTGAGTCTGTGACCGTGTGGGGACATGAACTGAAATGGAATCCCAACCACCTCCCTTTGGTCCCTGAATCTCCATCATCTTCTGAGACGATCAATTCTGCCCAAGATTCCAGTGTAGAGGGGGTAGAGAGTGTGTGTGTGTTCCGATGGAGAAGAAGCTATACGAAGGAGCCAAGGAAGGTAAAGTAACTTCCTTGATCAGCTTACTTCAAGAAGATGAACTCATTCTCGATAGGTGTATAATTACATCTTCTTTCAGAGACACAACTCCTCTGCACGTAGCAGCAATGTTGGGACACGCAGAGTTCAGTTTTGAACTTCTACATCAGAAGCCGGAACTAGCAGGGGAGCTTGATTCTCGAAGATTGTCAGCTCTCCATTTAGGGTTTTTGATTAAAATGGCCATCTTTTTCGTAATCACATAGTGAATGGCCCAACTTTTAAAATTTATATAAAAATGGCTTTAACACGTATGAGATATGCAATATAAATTCTACAACGCACATGCCACACACGTTATAGATTGAAGCCTAAAACACGTACGGAATACGTGATATAAGAGCTTATAATGCGTTCTAAATACGCATTATAAAGCGACATGAAATAACCTGAAATTTATTGTGCCCTATATCGCGTATGTCATACGCAATATAGAGTAAAGAGCATAATATTTTTCTTTTATGTGTTGTGCTTTGAAAGCTAAATTTTAAGAAGAAGAAAAATGTCAAAATATCACCCTTAGATTTTGAACTAAGCATACAACCTGTAGTAAAATTACCAAATAATAAAAAATATAAACAAATAAACAAATCACCCAAAGTTTACAACTTTACCTAGAATAAGAGAAGAAAAAAATTGACTCGATAAAAAGGTAGCAAAGAAACACCCATTGCGGCCATTCGCAAAAAATTAAAAAAAAAAAAAAGCTCACATTTCGATGTGTATGGAGGTCGACGGATGCAGTGGTGTTAGTTCTGAATCGACAAAGGACGAATACCAGGTTGAAGGTCCACAGTAGATAGCAGGTATCTTGTATATGTGGAGTTAGAAGGGACAAACAGGGAAGGGAAAGAAAGGAAGAATGGGGTATTAAGGTGAAGCTTATATCATGCATTGTGTACGCATTATAAGCTTTTACATCGCATACACAATATGCGTTATAATTACGAATCCATAACGTGTGTGGCATATGCATTGTAAAATCTATATTGCGTATCTCATAAGTGTTAAAGTCATTTTTACACAAGTTTGAAAAGTTGTGTCATTCACTGTGTGATTGCCAAAAAGAGGGTCATTTTAATCAAAAACCCCTCCATTTAGCTTCAGCAAGAGGTAACACTGAAATCGTGAAAGCTTTGGCAAACAACAATCCTCAAATGTGTTTTATCTGTGACGCAGATGGGAGAAACCCACTTCATATTGCTGCCATTAGGGTTAAAGTAGCTGTTTTGAAAGAGTTGGTGCAAGCTCAGCCTAATGCTACTCGAGCAAGAGCTGACAGAGGAGAAACATATTGCATGAGCATCTCTGTGTACAATACTTTCAGGTGGAAGCTCTAAAACTCTTGATGATTGGAGGAGTTATAGATGACAAGGAATTTATTAATGCTAAGGACAACAATGGAAATACAATATTGCATATAGCTGTTGCTGTTGCTGAGGAACAAACAGACGTAAAGTGTTAAATATATAGAGAGCTCAACTTAACAACAAGATTTGTAGTTAAACTAATTCTGGAATCCATTTTTGTGAACTTACCCATATACAAAAATTCTGCAGATTATCAAATTCTTGCTTCAGAATACTGCGATTAAAGTAAATTCACAAAATGCATTTGGATTCATAGAAATGGACATTCTAACACAGAGCCGGAGAGATGCTAAAGATTTATACATTGTAGAGTGCCTCCAAGATGCTGGTGCCTTTAAGTCAAAACAACAAGAATTTCTATCTAGAAAGCCAAGAAAAGTGGTTTTTGCCCAAAATAACCCTCTTTTTAAAATCAACTCCGTGAATAACTCAATTTCAAAATCATAGAAATTTCTAGTCTAAATGCACACGGGACGTGCATTTTTGAACAGTTAACGCACACTCGGTGTACGTTTTCTCTGAATTTAAAATTAAAAAAAAAAATTGTCAGGTATATATAAAAACGCACATGTGGTGTATGTTTTTGCACAGTCAGCGTCTAGTCAGCATGTAAACGCACGCCACATGTGCATTATCCTGAAGGCTGCCGCATCACCTTAGAAACGCACTCCATATGTGTGTTTTATTCCAGAAGTTTTTTTTTTTTTTTTTTCATTCTCTATTCTCTCTCCTTAACTAACTAAGAATAAGATATAAATATACTTAATCGAATTTTGTATCCATAAAAAATAAAAAATTAATATTTGAATATATATCTTTAATTAATATGGATATTTAAATATAATATTTTTGATTAATTAAATCACTTTCTAAAAAAAAATTAATTAAATCACCTAATATTTTGTGAGATTTTGTAAATTCTTTGTGAGATAATAACGTATAATAACTTACAAAATGAACATGTAAGTCTAATGTTTAAGATATAACTAAATCATTTAATCTATTTTCAATTTTTTAAGTTTACTTAATTTTTAATACTTGTCAATTTATTAATAATTTATTAGATAATGTGAGATACTGAGTTATTTTAAGGAGGAATGTGAAGATAATGTGAGATAATGTGAAGAAACGAAGAACAATTTTAAGAAAAAAAAAATTATACTCAAAAACGCACACGGGTTGTGCATATTTAAATTTTTTTACTTTTGATATAATAACCGTATATAAAAAGTTCGTTCTAGTAATTAAAAAAAAAACTTCTCAAATAATACGCACATATGGAGTGCGTTTCTAAGGTGATGTGGCAGCCTTCAGGATAACGCACATGCATTTACATGCTGACTAGATGCTAACTGTGCAAAAACGCACACCACATGTGCGTTTTTATGTACATGTAGCAAATTTTTTTTAAAAAAATTTTAAATGCAGAGAAAAGTACACCGTGTGTGCGTTAACTGTTCAAAAAATGCACGTCCCGTGTGCAACTAGTTATTCACGGAGTTGGGTTTAAAAACAAGGTTATTTGGACAAAAACCCCAAGAAAAGCTGTTGCGCCGGACACTTTTGACTCTAAGAGGCAAAAGATCAAACAAGTTATCGTCAATAGGAAAAAACACAAGGGAAAAGTACCTGAGTAAACAAGAAACCTGGCTCGGAAAACAATGGGATTCATTAATGGTGGTGGCGTCACTCATTGCAACAATTGCATTCCAAGCAGGACTGAATCCACCCTGTGGTGTTTGGCAAGAGACTTCCACTAATGAGGGTTCACAAGAAATTTTTGGCGGCGGGCAAGTAGTAGGGACATCCATAATGGGTGATCAAGTTGCAGACTCGTATGGGTTATTATACGTATCCTTCAACACATCGGCATTCATATCATCTCTCAGCGTTATACTTCTTGTCATTAGCGATTTGCCACTGAAATGGAGGATTTTCATGTGGGTTTTGGCAGTCATTATGTGGGCTGCCATAACTTCAATTGCGATTGTTTACGTGATCTCAGTGGGAACCGTAACTCCAGTAAAGGTTTGTTTTCTATGGTTGCAACTACTCTAGGAGGGATCTATGGGGTATAGATCTCACGACTACAACATATCACTAAAATTTGGCATAAGATCATCCCTGGTGAGAATCGAACCCAAGTTTTCCACTTGACAAGTCAGGTAGAAGCACCTAAATAAGCTAAGGGCTACCACCTTATTCTCAGTGTTTAAATTATTAATTACTCTTTCTTCTTTTTCTTCTTTTTTTTGGGCCTCAACAATTTGCATTTAACTTGTCAACTCGAATTTGATACGAAAAAATTAAATATAAAGATGACAAGAAAATTAATCGTGTCAATTCATTAACTCACTAACACGATTACAAAATATTAACATGTTAACATGATTATTTATCTAGCAAATTGGTAAGTTTAGTCCCCAAACTATCATAATTTAGTGGTTAAGGTCCCTGAATTAATTTTTTGTACAAATAAGGTCCCCAAATTATGCAAATCGTGTGATTAAGTTCCTTCCATTTGAATTTTCTGTTAAATCACTATTCACCCGTTAAAAAAAAAAAGTCTAAGGACATTTTGGTCTTTTTACTTAAAAATTTTTTAATAAAATGTAAACGGTCAATTACTCATCCTCCTCCTCCTTTTTTTTTCTTTTCTTTTTGACCATCAAGAAGACAAAACTACAAGAATTATAGACTTCTTGGAGAAATCAATTCCATCAAAGGAACTAACCTTATCAACCAAGGATACACTCAAAGTAAAAATATCAACATCTTTCAAATTCATTAGAAAAGAAATGAGGACACCCTCGTTCAAGGGAATCTTGAGATGGGAACAAGCAAGAAGAGTTCAGTAATCTTTCCACCAATGCTCAGCAAAATGACAACAAAAATAACTCCAACGTTTGGAAAAGTGTTGATGGAGGTAACATCAGCCCTGAAACCTGAATATCCAAAGTAGACTGGAAGAATGAAGGTATTAACTGAGTATAGGAGTTTAATGGACAATGTCCAAGCTGCTTTGCCTCCCCTAGGAAACATTGCTCCAATGAGAAGACAAGCAACTATGCTGCTAAATCCTATAGTTTCGAGAAGCATGGTAGTGACAAATAAGATTGCTAGCAAACAGAAGAATTCAACATTTTTTAGGTACTTCTTATTGCAATTCCTTCTGTTCATCCAGGCTACTATGTAAACATTAAGGAAAATAACTGCTATAACAACAATGAAATAGACGAAAGACAGAAAAACCCATGAAATATTCCTATATGTTTTTTTATTCTTCGAAATGATAACCATGCATCAATGCTACCGCATATATATATCGTCAATCAAGGAAGAACAGATGGCTATTCGCCCAACATCCGAGTTTGCAATCTTTAAATCAATAGCTACACGGAACATAACATGTGAAGCTGTGTTTGCTATGAGCACTGTGATGATAATAACATGAATTTCGCTGAGTCAGGTGTGAGAATTTCTCCGGAATAGGATAGGGTTCTTTTGGTTCGAGAATTTTCCAATCGAAGAACGAAGGGCTAATGGATTTCTCACCACGGGCAATTTTTGCCTAGTCAGTGAGAAACTTAAAAGCGCTTTGTTCATCAATGAGTATGTGGGAAAGCTTCAGGCCAAGACCAAGGCCACCACAAGCAAACTTCGTGAAGAGGAGTAGCTTCGAGATCCGCTAATGGTAGAAGAGCTATGATTTCTTCTCCCGGACGAAAATCCCCCAGATCATAGATCTTCAGCTGAGTTTCGGCTTCCAGCAACGTAGCTCCCATGGAGTTACAATGGATCTCAACCCGGCCACCTCGAATGAAGAAGAAGAAGAAGAAGAAGGAGGAGGAGGAGTAATTGACCGTTTATTTTTTTTATTTTTTTAATTTTTAAGTAAAAAGATCAAAATGCCCTTGGGCATTTTTATTTTTAACGGATGAACAGTGATTTAACAAAAAAAATTCAAACAGAAGGACCTTAAGCACACGATTTGCATAGTTTGGGGACCTATTTGTACAAAAAATTAATTCATGGACCTTAGCCACCAAATCGCGATAGTTTGGGGACTAATAGCAACATCACTTATGATCCAAATGTTCATGAATTCAAGACAACAAAAAGCTTAAAAAAATTCCAAAAAACATAAAACTTAATATTATGTAATTTAATTATATATAAAATATTAAAATTTAAAATAATAAAAATAAACAAGACATTTAATAATAAATTAGAATATATAATTAAAAATGATAATAAAAATATTAATTATTATCTAAATAGGTTACGTAAGTATAATCCGTTTGCAACCTAAACACGATTATCATTAAACAAGTCAATCTGTTCTAACCCGAACTTGTATATCTTCAATCTTAACCCACTAATTTCTTCTTGAGTTTTCGTGTCGAGTCAGATATTATCACTCATAATTTTTTAGTCAAAATTATTATTATTTTTTAAAAAAAAAAAAAAAGTTTGTAAGGAACTCTCTGAGAGTGAGTAAGATGGTGTCATGATTTAAAACTTGGGATCAAAGTTTACTTTTCCAAAGTAACCTATTTGACTTATAGTAAAGATTAATTTAGATGTGAATATGACTTAAAGTCATAGAATTATTATTTCATCTTTTTTTATTTATTGAATTTTATATTAATACATCATGGAATTACAAGTACAAATGAAAATTTAATAAATTTAAAATTTGTTTAGAAAAAAAAAATTAATAAAAAGAAAAAAGATTTCATTCAATGATAATAAATTTGTACCAATTTGCATTTTTGGAAGCTCTTCAATTCTAATTTTTCTAATTCTATGTGGTTATGCTTTTTCCAAACTACCACCACTAACTTTCACCAGAAGAATCTTTCCTTTTGTTTTAATTTGGAAATAACTAAGGATGTGTTTGGATAAGCACTAAATTAGAGTTGAGTGAGAATTTTGATTTCCCAATAATCCTACATATTTGGATATCATTTTTTTCAATTCAAGTATGTCCCCCCATTTCCATCTATTAGGTCTACCACCTATAATATTAGTACCGTTCATGATTGAATAAAAAAAAAAAAAAAACATCATAATTGCTCACATGTGTTATATACACCGTGTAATAACCTTCCAAAATACACTTGTTTTTCAGCTCAACCACCAGCTAAAAAGAAAATAATAATCGGAGTTTCTGCAAATCGACCACCGAAGAAATACATCGACACCAACCTTCAATTAAGTTGTCAAATCGCTCACCTACCACTACGTAAATGCAACGAACCAGTTCTTACAAAATACCTTCATATATGCAATCTGTCATCCAACTTTACACACTGACTGCTGAAATTGGAGTCTTTACCCCACCAAGCTGCCATCGATTAAGGCTTTCCAGAGGTGAAATATCACCTGTAAATTTGGACCCGTACCCACCGCATGTAAGTTGAATCTATTTTCATTCGAATGGATTTTGTTGGATCTGCTTGGGCATTTCCTCATTATGTCAGATCTGTATGTAATTTTAAAAAATATTAGAAATTTTGAATTATTAGTATAACTGTAATTACAAATTTTGCACTGGTATATATCTCAATTTTTTATTTTTTATTTTTGTTTTTCCTCCATGCGAGTAGCAAGTTTGTGTTGTGTGCCAATCGCGTTTAATAGGAGCCGATCATAACTCATCAATTAGCTAGAACACAATCTCATTTGTACCACGGTGAAAGGGGAGAAAAAGAAAGGTTAATTACCTTTCTCTTAATCTATTTTTAACACTATATCTGCTTCTGGTTTACTGTTTTACATATACTGCCCTCATTTACATGTTGTTCAATATTCATTTCAACATATAATACATGTAAACATTTTTTGCACACACCAGTGCTTTACAATTTCCTTAGACTACTTTCATACATATGTTTCTTATGTGTTCTTAAAGTGTATTTGGATATTAATTAAATTGAGGTTATGTGAGGTAGATGTCCGAATAGGCAGTAGAAGGTAGTAGTGTGCCAACCGTAGGTCCCTGTAAGATGTGGAACACAAACATAGAGGGTCATTTCTTAAGTGTCTTTCGAGACTGGAAGTTAAAGGATAGTGCTTGGAATTAGGGACGGTTTCGATAGAAATATTTGGAAAAAGTTAAAAGAAGAGTTTAACACGTTGACAGGGAAAATTTTCAGAGTCTCTTAATTGATCCAAAAATTTCATCGAATGAGAGAACAGTATCTAGCTATGAAATTAATACTTGATGATCCAAATATTACCGGAATTTTGTGGAACCCTGTGCAATACAACATTGACTATACTCTAGATAAGTGGGATTGGATAAAGATGGTAATACATATTCGGTACTATTTGTTTTTTTCTTTCAATACTTGAATTTGAAATTCTATGAGAATTTTCTGACATCTTCCAGAATAATCGAAGGTTATTTCCTGGCCGGCCCAAATTCTAAGCTTAATTTGTGAGGAACTCGTAAATTTTTTAGCTGAAGTGGAAACTCATTGGATTTGGGCTCACTTTAATACTTCCTTCACATCCAAATCCAAAAGGGGTATCTAAGGATGTATTTGGATCATGTTGGATTGCCTGTAGTTTCCTTTGTTTAATTAAGGTATCCACCACGACACTAAAAGTGTTGAAAGAATAAGGGATAAAATTGTAACTCTACTTATTTAGATGCCTATAATTATTTATTAATTGAAAAAGTTTTGTGCTGAATTTTAGTCATATATTCCAATTTTGAGATCTTTTACCTTAATTTTTTTTTCGAATTAATCGATAATAATACCAGAATATCAAAAAAGAAAAATGTGATAATCCAATGATATGATTTTTTCAGTAAAATATCTTTATATGACTTGTAAAGTAAAAAATTGTCAATTTAACTTATATTAGAGATGACTTTATTCTATATTTTTCTATTGGTGTAGTCTTGGAAGTATACTTTCTTTTTATATATTTTAACTTTATTTCTTTTTTAATAAAAATAATTAATAAATATAAATTTTAAAATATGAATCATAAAAATATTACTAAATATACAGTAATTTTATAATTGAACAAGTAAAAAGAAAAACCATTTAACATTATAATAATAAAATAAAATTTTAAAAAAAAAAAAAAAAATGAGGAGGGAGCATTTGCTTATTTTGCCGGAGCTAAAGAGCAGACCCTTTAAGAATGGTAGCTATTTGACCAATCTTTAATTTACGAGCAAAAGGACCAAAGACAAAAACAAAAGAAGAGAACAGTCAACGACGAATACGAACAGACACAGGGCCGCGTCCTCTGGCCTTAATTCTTGACCTCAGTCGAATCGTGTCTCGGATCAGCAGCAGAGACGAAACGCCCAAGCACCAAACCCCGACCCCAAGCAAGATCACTTGGCTCAGCTTGGCCTCATAATATTTCGGGGTGATGCGCAGAATCGAAATCATGTAAGTCACAGAGACGGAAGTAACGGTAAGCCACATTATGACCAGTAAATACCATATGAAGTATTTGTGCTTGAATGGGAACCCAACGATCAAGAACCAGATTGTGCTGAGTGAAGAAACAAATGCCACCGTGTTAATCGTTAAGAAACCGTCGTAATAATTTGGATAACTGTGAGCCATTACTGCTTCTCCAGCTTTGTGTAGTCCTTTGGCCGTGGTTGCATTATTATTATTATCATTAGTACTCCCCAGTGGGTCTGAATCTTCTTGCCAAACACCACCTGGAGGATTTAGCCCAGCTTGAAATGTAAATGTTGCGATTAGTGTGGCAACAATCATGATCGTATCCCTCTTCTTGTCTAACCATTCCCCGCCCTTGGCAGTAATTTCACTGCCTGCTAAGGCTCCGAACTGTTCAAGCATGTTGGCCATCTCCGAGTTCAATTTTCTGGCAATGTCCAGTGCTGTTTTGCCATTTGCATTCTTTGTGTTCACGTCTATATTGGTTTCTGCCAAGCATCTGATTGTCTGCAATATTTTGTTTTCAGGCTTTATTAGAATTCAAAATAGATGTTAAAGTAGTGCCTTAAATTGAATTTAAGCCACAGTGTCTTAAATTGTCATTAACCCTAATAAAAGATTAAAAGATGATAAATATAAGATTAAATTTAACTACTTAACAGTACAAATACACACCCAAGAATGATTTTAATTTTTGTAAGTCTTATTAAGGGTGACAATTATATCGTATTAAATTAAAATAATTATACTTACATCGAAACTATACAAAAAAAAAAGTTGAACCCAAATCCAACACAAAAATATCAAGAATGCTTAATTCAGTGCGCAACAGTCTCGATTACGATTATGATTGAGAGATCATAAGTTTGAAACATGTCAAAACTGAAAATACTTCAAAAAAAAAAAAAAAAAAAAAAATTGACACAAATTAATCCATCAACCTGATCAACCCAAACATAACATATATATATGATTTAAAAGAAATGAAATCGATCAACACAATTAATTTGATTATTTACCTATTTAACTTATAAAAATATTAATATTATTTAATTTAATTTAATTATATATAAAATATTAAACTTAATAAAAATTAATAAATTATTTAATCATAAATTAGAATATATAATTAAAAAATATATATTATCATCCCCTAAGTCTTATACTATTTGCACCCCATTCTAACTAGAAATATATTGCAATCAAAGTCTTAATAGTTACAAAGTCTAATTGAAATTTAAGTCAAAATATTATAAAAATATTAAAGTGTTCATTAGAAAATAATATGATACAAAAGAAAAATAAAAAGTAAAATTTTGAAAAAATAATTAATGAAACATAGATTAAATTGACAAATTTTATAATTATATATATATAGATAGATAGATTGATATATTTACCTCAATCTGCTGATCAAGAACGGCAAGATGTAATACAGTCATGCCTTCATCATTCATAGCATTAAGGAATTCTGAATCTTGAATAAACTTAAGAAGAATCTTCAACATCGCCAGCTGATTGTACTTCACACACAAATGGAGAATGGTTCCCCCGCCGTCAGTTCTCTCCCGAGCTGCAAAGGAAAGTCCGACTTGAATCAACACTTGCAAGACTTCACCTTGGCCTCTAATGGCAGCAAGATGTAAAGGGTTTCTTCCATCTCTGTCACGTGCAAGACACATATCAGAACGGACTTCCAAAATTGCCTTCGCAAAATTCGCATGCCCAAGCATTGCTGCTATGTGAAGAGGTGTCCTATTATTGTCTGAACATTTCAGGATAGCTTTGTCAAGAATACGAGAATCTTCTCGAAGTAACTTATCGAGAATTTTGATGTCACCTACAACTGCAGCTTCATAAAGCCTTTCCTCCATATCTGTTTCATTGTGCAGTCAAAGGGAGAAGTCAAGATTCTGATGTTATATAATCGGTAGGATTTTACAAAGATGAATTCGCATGAGGAAGTTTGATATCACTTGAAGAGAAGGGCAGAATCACAGCTCCAAAAATGCCTTCAGCTCAATTTTCTTCATTGGAATCCTGCACAAGAAAGGCAACTTGGAGGTATTTCCTCCTTTTTGCCCCTCCGAAAAGATCAATTAGTATATGTATAATGTATATATTTTTTGAGGGTTTGGAGAGCTTACCTTGTATTATGTTTTCTCCCATTATTTATAGCCTGTGAAGCTTTTCCTTCATACCTTTCTTGGTACGAAAGTTATTCTGAAATTATTATATTTCTTATTGTCTAAGCAATGAATCATCTCCAACCTTGTATTATGTTTTCTCCCATTATTTATAGCATGTGATGCTTTTCCTTCATACCTTTCTTGGTACGAAAGTTATTTTAAAATTTTTATATTTCTTATTGTCTAAGAAATGAATCATGGAGTGATCCCCTTAGGGGGAATTAAAGCTGATATGTCATATTTATATGAGAACACTTGTTTATCATTTGTGTTATATGGTGAATTGTTGTCTTGTTATCCATCGTTCAAGGCAAGCTTGGAGACTTTAGTTCGAAGTCATTCCTAGAGGTCATTTGTCGAATTTTACCGGACTCAAGGGTCGAACTGAGACCTTAGCTTGAAGTCATTCCTAGAGGTCATTTGTCTCTGTTGGAAATGACTTCGTATGGATTTAACGGGTCAAAGCCCACATATATGCCTAACTTTTGTCTAGGATTGTTTGAAATCTTAAACTTAATTCATTGCATGATCTTGTACTTTTCTCCTTGATCTTCTCCACTTACCCACTTTTGATAACCATTGATATTATTCTATATATCTGATATTATTCCAGATATCTGATATGATTTTATATATCTTAAAGATTCTATATTATTCCAAATATCTGATATAATTAATCTATATATCTTAAAGATTCTATATATTTGATATTATTTTTAATAACCAGAGAGATCTTTTTGTTTTGAGATAGGATTATCTTAAAATAAAAGATATTTGATATTATTCTTGATAACCCAGAGATCTTTTCGTTTCGAGATAGAATTATCTGAAACGAAAAGATAGATCTTTTTTCCTCTATTTATATTTTGATAATTCTGAGTAATTGTATCTTTTATCATTCCATCATTTCTGCCACAAGTACATGTGTTAGAGAGGCTTTCTGTGTTAACCTTAAGAAACAGACGATACTTTGCGATTGCACCAAGGTCACGCCGAATTTCGCTTTTAAGGCAGTGGCCTATTTACCACGACACAGAATATTCTTGAGTTACTTCTCTCATCTAACTTTCATTGATTTGTCTAACAATTTAAAAGCGAAATTCTTCGTGGTTATGACCACTATAATTCCTAGAACTATGGCTGATTTATCAAAATTGGAACCTCTCGACAATACCAATTATCGAAGATGGTCCTAGAAGATTATAATCTTCTTTGAACAACTAGAGGTTGACTACGTGCTATCAAAGGACATGCCTGCAAAACAATCAAACATCGCAGTTATTCCTACAACACCAATCACCACCCCTCTTTCTAATAAAACAAGAAGAATCAATGATGATGATCAAGCAAATTCAAAAAGGACAACAGAATAGTGAGAGGTCATCTATTGAATCACATGACTAACTCATTGTTTGATCTATTTTTCAGTTATAAGTCTGCCAAGGCAATGTGGGATATGCTTGAAAAAAGGTACAGAGGTGACGATGCGGAAGGAAGAAGTAAATGGTGGGAAGATGGCTACAGTTTCAGATGGTTGATGGAAAACCAATAATGGAGCAAGCTCATCAATATGAAAATCTAGTTGCTGACGCTCTAAGTGAAAGGATGAAGATGTGTGAGATTCTTCAAGCTAATGTGCTTCTAGAAAAATTTTTGCCATCCTAGAGTGATTACAGGAATCATCTAAAACACAAGAAAAAGGATCTATCTTTACAGGAATAAATAAATCACATGAGAACAGAGGAGGCTAACCGTTTAAAGGATAAGCAAATATATGTCCCTTTACTTACTGTAAAAG
>JAXGGT010028961.1:0-14271 GCA_035583425.1 Marsdenia floribunda
TCCGTTTGTCCAAACAAAAAAAGAATGAGGATTTGTTTGTCCAAAAATTAAAATACAGGGACCCCTTTGTCCAAACGGCAAAAGAATGGGGATTCGTTTGTCCAGAAATAAAAAACAAGGACCCTTTTGTCCAAACGAAATTAGTATGGGGACTAAAATGACCAATTTTCCTTTTATTTATCTATGGGGGAATAATTTACATAAAAATAAATAGTAAAGGGTTGAATGACCTTAGGATTAAACAAGATCATTTATTTTTTAATTCATCATGTTTAATCTATTTTTTGATCACTTAGGAATTAATGAATAGTTTGAGCATGAAAAAGGTTTACTTTTGGTAACATGCTTATATCTTTTTTGTGATTAAATGCACAAGTTCTTATGAGACCCAAAGTCTCACTAGGTAGGATGATTTTTGATAAAACGTTTTAATCTAAGAAGCTTTAAAACTAAAAGGCTTCATGGTTTATTTTCACAAAGGGTATAATCCTTGACATAGAGAATAATGCTAAACTTAAGCTATTTGATAAAGTTTTTATTTGATAAAGTAAAATAAATTTATAGTTTATTCTCTGAAAGGGTTTTATTTTTGAAAAAGAGAAGAATATTGAATTTTAGATTTTTACTAAAATTAATGAAACCATAAGATTATAGAGAACGTTTTTGGGCCTAAAACTCTATTTTGAATAAAAGATTAAGTGGGAGCGGGGTTCCAATGACCCTATGGCTTTCAACAAAACTCTCATTAGAGATAGGGGGTTTACTAGTGCATTTTGAGAATGACCCCCTATACGATAGATTTCCACAAGTATCCAAAACTAATGGAGTAGTAAAATTGAATACGAGGATATTTTCCAATCGACCAACCTACGTTGGAGTTTTTAGCATTAGATTATCCAAGTGGCGTGAATTAGTAGCCATCCTAATGATAGAACATTTTCTAGGACATTACATATTTAAGGAAATTTAATCAGTGATGGTTATACCCTAACTTAAGATGCTATTAATCTTCCCACGAATCTCTTTTAGTTTTTCTAAGAGCCAAACTATTTATATTATTGATAATAGTTTAAAGAGTTATCTATTATCAAAGAAATAATATAAAAAATGCATATTTTATATGTTTATTTTTTGCAAACTAAATGAATGTCTTTTGTAACTTTTCATAAATATCTTGTTTCATTGTCAATCATTCTCAAGGAGACTAAGTTAAAAGTCCCAAATTATGTGGACTAGAACAGGAACTTGAACATAGTACTCACTGTCAAGGAGTGCAAGTTTATTCTTCCGGATCCCTATCTTGAGATTAGGGAAGAATCCTTTGATCATAAGTGAGAGGTTAAGAAAGCATGGAAGAAAGCCAATGAGATGACTAACTAATATATGTTGACTTCCATATCTAGTGGCTCCAATTAAGCATGAGTATATGGCTACTACGTGCGACATTGATGTGTCATTACATACCATGTTTGCTGAGAAGAGACGAACCACAAGGCAAGAAGCTCTTAAAGTAATCATAAACACTAGGAAGGTTAAAGCGACATTGGTTCAAAAGCATTTACTCAAGATGATCGCTCACTTCGAGGGGGTCACGGTCCTAGTTTCAACGATAGATCTAGAGAGCCAAATTGACACAGTTCTTGAAAGTCTTCCTAACTCATATTTCAGTTCAAGTTTAACTACAATATAAACATGTTGAATAGGAATCTCATGGATCTTATGGAAGAGCTCTAGGTGGTAGAGATGATTGGGAAGCCAATGTCATAGCTATTGGTCTCTTGTTCTAGTCTTCTTTTGGAATTAAGGCTAAACCTATGAAATTCAAGAATAAGGAGGTCCACAACAATGCAAGGGCTCAGTCCAAGGCATTTGATTTGGTCAAGCCCAAAGGCAAATGTTTCAAATGTGGCAAAAAGGGCTCTTGGAAGAAAGATTGTAGGAACTTCTTAGCCAAGTGTGCTTTAGGTGTTGCTCTATACATTGAGTCTATTTTGATTGTTGAATCTACATCCTCTTGGATAATTGATTCTAAAGTCACTAACCATGTCTGTAACCCTTTGCAGGGGTTCATAAGGACAAGTAGACTTAGTAAGGGTGAGCATGAACTTCAAGTTGGCAACGGAGTAAGAATATGAGTTGAAGCAGTGGGAGATCTTGAGCTTAAAATTGATTGTAATAGGATATTAGTCTTCAAAGATATTTTATATGTTTCTTTTTTCAAATAGAATTTGATTTTTAATTTTCAATTTAATGAATCAAGGTTATTCTTTTTCTTTCCATTCTAGTGTTTTCATCAATAGAGATGTTAATTTAATTTGTTTAGGAAACATGTATGAAACTTTTTTCTATACTTATCCTATTGGAAATGAATAAACAATATTCAAACTAAATGTAGTAATGAGAAGAGAAAGGTCATATCAAATGACTCGTATTTATGGCATCTCAGATTGGGACATATAATTCCCAGTCGAATTTAGAGGTTAATCCATGATAGGCCGTTAGGTTCATTGAGATGAGAAGAATGGCCTTAATGTGAATCTTGCACTAAAGGAGGCTACGAGTACTTATTTACTTTCACAAAAGGTCCTTTACTAAAAGGGAAGATAGAGCCACTGAAATACTAGAGCTAGTTCATATGAATATTTGCAGTCCAATGACTACACCAATTAGAGGAGGTTACATGTACTACATTACTTCACAAATGATCACACTCATTTTTCTTACATTTATCAAATGAGGCATAAGTCTGATTCTTTTGATAGATTCATGGAGTTTAAAGCTAAAGTGGAGTGTCAAATAGGTGAATTAATGAAAACTATGAGATTAGATCGCGTTGGAGAGTACCTCCATGTTAAGTTTAAGGATTACTTGGTATATCAAGACGTAGTATCTCAGTTAACTATGCTTGGGACTCCCTAGTCGAATAGAGTAACTGTTTGAAGAAATAAAATTTTGATGGAATGATCAAAAGCATGATGAGTCATGTATCTCTTTGTAGTGCAAGTGGGAGATTATTAAAATGTATGCCCTAAAAAACTATGTATTATGAATTATTATATTGGAATAAAATGTTTATTCATTCAATTTAATTTGTTTCTAATATTATACCACATTTAAAAGTTCAATTATAACAAATAATGGTCTATGTAATAAGTCTATTAAGCCTTGGTTTCCAATGAGGAATGATTTATCATAAATTAGTAAGTAGTTCACTCACATCATAAGCATAAGCGTATTTTGTATACGTAGAACTGGACTTGTAGTAGTAGTCTTTTTTAAAGTACTATAATTATAGAGACCAGAATATTACCATTAAAACGTGCGTGGAGGAGATTTTCATACTTGAGAATGAGTTGGTGGATTGGCGAAGCTAAGGGTTTTACACTTTGAGGTATATTGTGTGAGATTTCTTTTGTAAGATCAATATCCTTATATGTTATGTGTATTGCACTAGTTAGTTTAAGGCAAACTCACATGAAAGAGTTTCTATGTTTTACTTAGGGAGGATTAATCGCACCAACTTTTGATTGTCTAGGATAGTCTAAATAATTCAAGACCCTGGGAACGTGGTTGAGATTGAATTCGTGCTTTTGTTTAGCTCCCAATATTAAGCAAGTACATTCAAGTGAGTCATGGATTATCAAACTAGAAATCTAAGTATGTTAGATGTCTTTGAGATGGGTGTTGGTACATTTATCTTATCTCATTGATGGGTGTTACATAGAGGGTTATTTTTGTTATTTCACCTATAGGTCGGAGACATTTCATTTGCAGTATTATTCTTAGGGTCAATATTTCCATATGGTGATAAATGGGAATAATTAGAATAATAAAATATAGATATTTGATAGTAAGGGTATTTTGATTATTTTAGTAGCTATAAATAATATGTCTTTTGTTCCCCGGGGTGTACACTTCCTCATGTACCATAGCAGTAGGACAAGGATATTTTTACGGGGATACAATTATTAGTGATAATGTCCACATGTTGGGTATATTGCTCTAGTTAGTTAATACAGATTCATATGAAAGAGTTTCTATGTTTCACTTAGTGAGGATTAATCGTACCTCTTTCTGATTGTCTAGGATAATCTAAATAATATGAGACAATAAGAACGTGGTCGAGAATTTGTGTTTTTGGGTAGCTCCCAATGTTATGCAAGTACATTCAAGTGATTCATTGATTATTAGACTAGAAATCTAAGGATGGTAGATGCCTTTGAGATGGTGTTGGTACATTTATCTTGTTTCATTGATGTGAGTTCCATAGAGGGGTATTTCTGTCATTTCACGTGTAGTTCGGAGATATTGCATTAGCAGTATTATTATTAGGGTTAATATTTTTCATATGGTGATAATGGAAATAATTAAAATAATAAAATACAAATATTTGCTAGTAAGGGTATTTTGATTATTTTAGTAGCTATGAATAATATGGCTTTTGGTTCCCAGGGTGTACACTGCCTCATGTACTATAGCCGTTGGGCGAGGACATTTTTAGGGGGAATACAATTATTGATGACAGTGTCCATAGCTGAATTCCTAGCAATAGTGGCCTATGAGGAACCCATATGATAGCTAACCTTAATTTGTCTTTCGCCCTTAGAACAGATACGTTGATCCTCAACTAGAAGTACAACCTAAAAAAGCAACGAAACACCATCTTCTTGAACCTATGTTGAATTCAAAACTACTGAAAACTCCACTTATGTATGAAGATTTGATGATAATAGGGCAACTATCGACACGACCAAGAGACTAAGACGACAAATTACTGGTGGAGGTGGAGGGAGAAATAATCAAATCAAAAGCACGCAAAGGCTACAAGAGGAATAGAGATGGTAATTAGCATTAGACATTGATGGGAAACTTGCATCATAGTCATTTCAATTGGGAAATCTTTGATATGACTAGGTTCAGAAATAGGGTTGGGGATGTTTGGATATGATCGACTAACATTTGCAGTAATACATTCCCTTGGTTAGCCCCATTGTCAATAGAAAAGATTGAGGCCAAAGATGAAGCACCAATAACACATCATTGAAACACGATGGTGCTGTCGACAGATTTCTATGGACATCATCAGCCTTCGGAGGAAGAATAAATTGGAAGCTATTTTGAAGAATACTATGAAATTTTAAAAATGAAACTTTTCATGCTTTGTCGAACGCCAAATGAAGGTTTCAATATGAATCTCCTTAACTTACCAAAATTTTTGAATAATGAAAACTTTAAATGCATCGACTCAAAAATCAATTTCATCTTCCAAGATTGACCCTCAACAAGATTCTGGAGGTCTTAGTGTCAACAAATGGAGAAAGATGGTGAGATTTGATTCATCCATAATGATTAAAAAAAAAACTAGAAATAGAAGGAAATCCTATAGGAGAACGAAAAAATGTAGAGAGGATGACATAACGTAATTGTTTAATATGATTTAATTTAATTTAAATAATTTGTTAACATTATTGAGAGGCGTCGCAAATTTCTTTTTGTTATTAGTACTTTTTTGGGACTAATTTAACCCTCACTTTTCTTCGATTTAATTTTATAAAATAACATTTTAAACATATCTTTTCTTTTCTTTTATTTCTTTACCTTTTCTCTTGTTTCCTAGGAAGTTAAATAGTTCCGTTATGAATATATGTTCTTATGAGCTTATTTGAGAGTAGAGATATTGTACAGTGATTAAAAGTGGATCAGTACAACATATTTAGGAATGATTGGTTTTTTATTTTATATTATAAAAGTTATAATTTGATTTTGGTTTAAAAGAAAATGTTCTGGTTTTCAAATTTTAAATTTTATTGCTAAATATAAAATTTATAATTAAAGAAAAAAAGTGGAAAATTGGCCGGTTTAGTCCCTTATCTATTTTCAATAATTAACATAGGTCCACAATCTATTTTTTTGGTCTGCTAAGTCCCATAACTTTTTACGACCTGCCAATTAAGTCTTTCCGGCTAAAATTTTGAATTTTCCGGCAAAATTTCATCACGTGCCGGCCACATGATGAAATTTTAGGGGTACTATCGTCCGCCCACTGTTCATAAATCCAAAAATTTTAGGGATACTTTTGTACTGTCTCAGATTCTTCCATATTTTACAGATTCTTTCATACTCCAAATGCTCCAGTACAAAAGTATCCCTAAAATTTTTGGGTTTATGAACATTGGGCGGACGATATTACCCCTAAAATTTCATCACGTGGCCGGCACGTGATGAAATTTGGCCGGAAAATTCAAAATTTTTGCCGAAAGGACTTAATTGGCAAATCGTAAAAAGTTATGGGACTTAACAGGTCAAAAAAATAGATTGTGGACCTATGTTAATTATTGAAAATAGATAAGGGACTAAACTGGCTAATTTTCCAAAAAAGGCTTTTGGTTCAAGGTTTTTCTTTTTTTTTTTTCCTTTTTCTTTTTCTTTGAAAACGTTTTAAGAAATAAAAGATTGCTGAACAAATTGTTTATACTTTCCTTATTTTCACACATGATGTAATTATGGATTGTTTGCTGATTCCTAATTACATCCCAACGGTTGGAACGGACATTTGGGACCAATTTTAGTTGTCCCTATTATTGGAACATCTTTTAGGACCAAATATATTAATAATATGTATACAGTCTAAAAGTCGTTTCATTAACCGCACCTATGTTTTTTACCCAATTAAGGGAGCCAAAATTCACTATGTATTTGAAACTGTAATAGGTACCAACATTTTGGAACAACTTTTATATAAATTTAAAAAATAATTGTCGTTCAAAATCTCGATCCAATATTTGGGACGTCTTTTAGTACCACCAAAATTACAATATTTTCTAATTTTTTTGTAGAGAAAAAAAAGTCTCGTCCCTGAAGCCGTTCCATTATTTGGGACGACTTTTAAGACCACCAAAATTACACTATTTATTATTTATATTTTTGTAGATAAATTAAGTCGTCCAAAAAGTGGTTCCAACCGTTGGGACATAATTTTGCACCATCAAATATTCCTTAAATTTTTAACATGAATAATGAGATAAATCATGCTAATGACAAAATTAATCGTTCTTAATTTGGTTCCAATATTTAAAAATTAGTTTGGAAGCACTTTTGGAACTAACATAAATATCATAAATTATCCAACAACCAGAACCCATCCTATTAAAATGGGTCGGTGATGAGCGAGATTTGGGACCACTTTTGCAACGAGATGTAAAGTTACTGTCTCAAGAGTGGTGCCAATTCAATTTTTTTTTGGTAAGTAAATCTTATTAATTTCTTATTTTGAGCGAGATTTAAGACCACTATTGGGTCTTGTTTCTGTATATTGATTACAAATGTGGTTCTAAACTTGGTCCCAAATAGTTTTTTATAAAAGAAAAATAAAATGCTAAACATCATTTTTCTTGTTACGAGATTTCATTTTTCAAGCATTTTTCTATCAAAGTGAAAATTTTTCTCCTAATATTTTGAAGGCCAAAGCAACAAGCAATCCTCAAGAATGTTTAATTGGTCGATATCAAATTAAGTTATATTTTATTTTATTTTATATATGGATTATATAATTTTCTATTTTTAATTATTGTATTTTAATTTAATAAAAAATTGTTTCTATGTTAATTTGTTAGTGTATATATAGGATGTTATTTATGCTATGAATGTATGACTTGAATTTATATACTATATTTTGTGAGTTTTTAGTTTGAATATTTGATTATATATATGTATGTTTATATATATGGTTTGTTCTATGAATATTTTTAGAATAATTGGTATTGAGTCTAAAATTATACACTACAAAAATGCCAGGAAAATACGATGGTTGGGGAGCCGTCGTTTTTGCCTAATACGGCAGTTACACGACCGTTTTTTGGTCATCATTTAAAATTGCGTTGTTTTTTATAAATGGCGGCTACAAAACCATCGTTTTTGCTAAAAAATGACACTTGAAAACGCCAATTGGTCAAAACATTGTAAAAAATTAATTTTTTTAAAAATAAAAAAATAGGTAAATACGACGGTTGTGGGAGTCGTCGTTTCTGGTGTTCAGAAATGACGGTTCCTAGCCTCCGTATTTAGTCCCCCCAACCGCCGTATCTGGTCCTCTAATTTTTTTTAAATTTTTTTTTTTTTCAAATGAATATACAATTTTGAGCAAATACGACATTTTTTAACCATCTTTTTTTATATTTTTTTCTAAAAAATAGAAATTTCATGTCATAAACAATTGTTGTGTATCTAGTATTTTTATTTTTATTTTTTTAATAGATATATTTATTTGAGCAAATATGACAGCTAGTGACCGTCGTTTTTGATATTTTTAATAAAAAATTAAAATTATAATCACAATTAAATTAAATATTAAAATTTAATTACGATACAAAAATGAAGACTACTAGCTTTTAAATTTATCCAAAAATCGCATTTATTTTAATATTTTAATTAAATTAATTTTAAATAATTAAAAATATACATTTTTTGTTTTAATTAAAATTAAAATATAAAATTAATATTCATAAGTTAAAGAATAATTGCTAATAAAAATTAATTCATCTAAATTAATTAATAACAAATTTAAACCATAATTAATTAATAAAACTTCTATTTAATCTCAAAAAAAATCCACACTTAAAATTGAGAACCATATAAAACTGCTTTGTCTTGCACAAACTACTTTTCAACAAATAAAATTGCCTCTATAACAACAATACAGACAGTTAAAATATCATTTTACATCTGAAATATTTTAAATAATAAACTAAGAGCAGAGTCAGTGGCCAGAAACAAAGGCAATGCTGGATTCAAAAGGCTAGAATTTTAAAAATAATCACATTTTGTTTATGTTTCCAAGTAGACAATGATACAGGAGAAGTGAATTATGTATGAGATACAAAAAAAAAAAAAAAACAAAAAAAAGGACTTTTATCATGGTGCTTCAGAGCTACCACTTTGTTCTGCTGGGAGGAAAATAGATTGCCAACCGGTGCAAATCTGGAGTACAGCTTTAAGGGAGTCAAATGCAGATTCCAAAGTCTAAGGTGGGTAACACTCACTTGGATGGAACATGCAATCTTCACCATCGCCTGATAATAAGGTTGCTTGTGCTCCTTACTAACATCACACATAGTTGCCATGGCAATGACAGTAAAATTGGATAAGGAGATAGTGTCACTCTTCCTGCCAAATATGTACATAAAATACATGAGCTTAAAACGGAGCTTCAAAGGCAGCAGAATCAGCAGCTACCAAAGCATTGGCTCCAGCCTCAATCACACAATGCATCTTTCTATTTTCTCTTTTCAGATTATAAAAGAAAACTATAGCAAACTTATAAGATGAGGAAAGAGACAAAGAAAGCTTTCAGGTAATCCCTTCACCCTAGAAGCAAGAAAGCTGGGAAGAACCATGATGGAACTAGATATAAAATGCAACGAGATGTCACCCAAAGAACAACTACATAAATAATGAAGAGTTCATATAAAGAATACATGTAGTTCATGAAAAATTTGCAACTTTACTGATAACAATAAATTCTTTTACCTGCATCCACACTAGTCAATTCCCCATCACCAATAAATTGAAAAGGGTGACCATTCCATTAGGATAATCATTGAAATTGAAAAGTACATAACTGGTCTGTTAAGAAAAACTAGGATACACAATTTCACTGACAACAAATATATTAGCACAAAAGGACCAAAAAAAAGCAAGGGAAAAAAAAAAGAAAGAAAGAGAGAAAAGCAGAGAGGCCAAACAAATTGGGGTGATTATGGGAGACTTGCTTAAAGGAAAAGGAAAAATATATATATACACACACATATATGTATACATGCTGAAATCCTGAGAGGGATATTAACATTGCCAAATGGTTGACCTAGGATTTTATTTCCAAATATATGGATTAGAGTTTCACTAGTACCAAAGGATACTCATTTTCAACAATAACAGTGAAAGAGAAAAATTGTTAAATTTAAACTTCATAGAGGTTAAACTCATAAAGAGGTAGTAAATTTATATATTTGTCACACATTTCATGTGGGCTAAACATAAATTTTCAGCAATAGACCCAACACTTAATAATAAGCCATTTACGCGCAGAATTAAGACTTGAATACAAGTCCTCCTGCTAGCTTTTAGATGAGTAGAAATTTAAGAAAAATAAACAGTGGCTATGTGCATAATGAAGATGGAAGGGGGAAAAAAATAAAAACTTTTAAAATCCTAACATGTATTGACATTGAAAAAAGAATGAATGCTAGGATTTCATTTTCAAATATATGAATTAAAGCTCCACAAACACTAGAGGATACTCATCTTCAGCTAGATCAGTCCCTTCTAACTTCAGATTCCCAACATTCACAATACCGCCAAATATATGCAATGTAGTTCAACATAATCAGAATAAGGCAAGAGAAAAGCTTATATCTTCTCATGTGAGACAAGTTGTTCTATTAGCTAGTCTACTAAAGAACGATAGAAATAAGTGAGAATTTGCAAGTATTAAATTGAGTTAAATTGTCTCCTCTGCTCTAAAAGTTTAAACTAATAAAGTGGGGTTAAAATTAACCATTTAACAGCAAACAAATAATTAGGGCATAAATAACTACAAGGTTATGGAGATTAAGAGAAGTAATGATGAAATTTCCACTATACAAAATCATATTTCTGTGTCTTCAACCAAAACATTCCTACACATATCATATGTGCAACAAGTCAGAAGAATAAAGTACAATTTTTTTGACAGAATTTTTATCTTATCCAAAATTTCATGAATCAAATTTTGTATATTGGCTTAACTAACATAAGAAAAAATCACCAAACTCCCTAATTTTGTTGAATTCCAATAAAGACCAATCGTTCCTCATTTGAGAAGAATATAAAGAACCAATCTTGCTCAAGAAAATTTTCTGAAATTTTCAGCAGCCTAAACCCGTCACCAAAGAAATCATATAATCAATATTATACTTCAAACATGACATTGTGCATACTAACTTCCAACAACCAAACTCTATGTACAATGAAAAACTGAAATTCATCCAAACTGTTATTAAAAATTAATTGGAGTCAAAATAAGAACCCAAAGGATATTTCTAATCATTGTTAGCCATCAAGAGCCAAAAAGCATAAGATAATACAATAGATAGGATCACAATCAATTCAATATAATAGATTCCTTTACATGTTGGCCACATGTAATGTAAAAATGATAAGCATGGTGCCTTAACTAATATTATAAACAAAGAACCTACCACACTAACAATCAAGCTGCATTATACTAACAGGACAGTGCCAATTATAGCAAGCATCCCAGAATATGGTGCCAACACACTTCATGTAAAGGACAAGGATAGCAGCAACAGGAAGTAGCCTTAGATGACAACATTTGTAAAAATGGATGAAAGAATAAATGGTTAGAAGCACCGTAATGGTAATAAGAGTTATTCAAGAATAATTGGGATCAAGAAGAGAAGAGTTTGTGGAGTTTAACAGAAATTTACCTAGTGGAGTTTCAAGAGAGCTTCTGCTTTACATGCTAACAACTGTATTCAGTTTAGCAAGTTCAATAACAATTTTTCATTTTCTTTGTTTGAACTGGAAAAAAAATATACATATATATATGTGTGTGTGTGTGTGTGTGTGTGTGCGCAAAGCACTGCTTACCTGGAGACAAGAATTAGCTCCAGCAGCAATTGCATTATCAGCTTCTTTCAGTGCACTGCTCTATTCTCTAACTTTTCGTGCATCAGTGCACTTGTTCAAGTGTCTCCACGGCTTGCAACTTCTACAATTCAATTGGATCCATTTTATGCCCTAGAAAACAAAGGTGCCTCTTGGCTTTCTCAACATGTCCTAAACTGTGACCCTTACAGGAATTAGATTGCTTACTGTAGAATGCAAGATAAACAACGAATATTGCAATAACCTAAGCCAAAAAAAGGAAACAAAGCAAATGCCTGAAAAATGTTCTCATGGAGTTATTAAACAAATTAAATGTGGAATCCTTTTATTTCACAAGCACAAATCACTTCCTTCCATATTTTGTTCTCACTAACAAATAGAGTTCCAAGTACACAAGTACACAATAATTCGTTCCAAAGTTCGGGATGGAAACAAATAAACCCAGAATACTCATGAAGTGAAATAGAAAGTAAAAGAAGAAGAACAACAAGAATCTGGCAATTGACAAGTAACATTATTACCAAAAAAAATACTACCAGTTGAATAAGCTACAGCCTACGATAATGATCTAGAATGCCTCAAAAATTAGGCACAATGAAGTCATGCTAAAAACAACTGGGGAACAGAGAAAAGTTCCACATTGATCACATAAAAGAATAAAAGTTCCACAGTTCAACAAAAATTTTCCCTTTTACCCTGTCATCTTATCTTTACTTGGTGATTTACAGTTTGTCTTTCGTGGTTATAGAAAATTTTTTTCCAAGCTTCTCATTCTCTGTAAAGCTCTAAGCCAATAGCATTCCAGAAACTACCCAAAAGAATCTCCAACTCCACTCGTATTCTTCCCCAAAAAAGAAGTGCTAAAATTGCTAAATCTAAAGGGAACTGTTGACACTGAATTCAAAATATAGGGTTTTTGCCCACTTTAACCCAATTTTTAACATATACTCCATGAATAACCCACTTTGAAAACTATGGACATTTCTAGCCTAAACGCACACTGTGTGTGCGCGTTATTGCACAGTAAAACGCACCCCGAGTGTACGTTTTTTATCGATTTAAAATTAAAAAAAAAAAATTCCATGTCACATAAAAACGCACATGTGGTGTGCGTTATTGCCTAGTCAGCCGCCCAGTCACGCACTTAACGCACGTCATGTGTGCGTTACTCCTCCATGTCATCGCACAAAACGCACCTTGTGTGTGCGTTATACATTGGATCCACTAGCCCCTTTAGTGCTTTTGGCCGCCTCCTTTCCCTTTTTTTTTCTTCTCTTTCCCCATTTCTATTTTCTCTCTCTTGCGGGTCTCAGAGGGTTTCCTTCTCTGCAATTTCTTTCTTCCTCCATTTTATTTCTTCCCTCTTACAAAATCTTCTCCATTTTCTTCCTCATTTGTTTTTCTCTTCTACTCCATCTTCCTTGTGCAGATTTGCAGTGAAATGGCTGATTTTTTGGAGTGAAAATATCTGAATTTTTGGGCTTCAAATCTTGAAATTGGAAGGTTGTTACTCAAAAATTTGTAAGATCTAAATTTTTGGTAGTTGTAGTTGTTGTTTTTAATACAATACTGTTTATTTATGAATTTTTGGCCCGAGTTTTTATTATTTACTTTTGATGTGTATCTTGTGCTTATTTGTGTTGAGTGTTAATACAATGCCATTTATTTATGAATTTTTGGACTGAGTTTTTAAAAATTTCTAGGCTGAGTTATTAGTGTTAATGATGAAAAATTTCTCACGCACCATAATATATGTGTATATATATATATATATATATGTATATTTCACATTTATATGTTGACATGGAATTTTATACTGTTATTTTGTTGACAAAATAAAATAACTAATAAATAAATAAAAAGAGGGGGGTGGCGGGATGGGGGCTGTGGTGGAGGGGGAGAAAGAAGAAAATAAGAATAGTGGTTAATTAAGAGGGAAGACTTGGAGAGAGGGACTGCCATAGCCTAGCTGGTTGTTGTAACTTGGAAGTCCTGTCCAATCCCATTTATGGCTGGACTGCACTGTCTAATTTGTGGAAATTTCTTCAATTTCACGTTGACTAGGTAAATTTGTCATGCATGCATGACTTGCAAGACTTTGTAAGTATTTACCATTAATTACTTAATATTATTATCGTTATATAATAAAAAATATTTTAAATTAATAATAAGTGTCTAAATATATATTTTTACTATATATTTATATACATTTCATAATATATGTGTATATATATATATATGTATATTTCATATTTATACGTTGACATATATGTTATATTGCTATTTTGTTGACAAAATAAAATATCCCACAGATAGTGAGAGAGAGAGAGAAACTTTCCATATTTGTCATCCCTTATAGTGACTTTTCAATAAGAATCAATTGTGACCATTATATATATATAAATATAAATAAAATGAGTTCATGAAATCAATAATTTAGTCTGAAATTGCTTTTATTAAATTAATTTTAAAGAATTCATTGAATTAGTTGAGTTTATTTGTTTGTGAACAGATGATACTATTTTCTTTTCTTTTTTTTTTTTTTTTTTGTGTCTCATTCTCACTTAACCTCCTAAGAATTGTAACAAAATATTGCTATGGTGGTAA
>JAXGGT010029046.1:0-14243 GCA_035583425.1 Marsdenia floribunda
GTTGGGGCTACATTGGGTTCAATTATTCAGTGCTTCGATTGGGAAAGAAATGGCGATGAATTGGTTGATATGACTGAAGGGCTTGGCTTAACCATGCCAAAGGCTCAACCTTTGATCGCAAAGTGCAAACCCCGTCCACCATTGCTAAATCTACTGTCACAAATTTGAGCTGATTATCTTGATCTTGAGATGTATCATATATATATATATATAGACTGACTGAATCATAATGTTTTTGATACATTTACTTTTGTGGAGACTTCTGGGGCTTAAAGCGAGAAGAAATGGGATGATGTTAATTCTAATGAAATAAAATATTGTACTATTACAATTTTTTAGTAAAAACATAACAAGTTAAAGAAAAAACACAATAATTTTATTATTATTATTATTATCTAATTTACTTTTATATGTACATATATAATAACTAATTTACGTTCAGAAAGTTTAACTAAATAGATAACAACTTTACTTAGAAATTGAGAGGTTATTAAGTTTGAAATATATTAACGGTGAAAATAAACAAATGCACACATTTATTATAAATTGGAGAATTACTAAATAAAAACGAAAGAAAATAAGCCAACTGAATCAAAGAGATGAACATTATGAACCAAATTCACCAATTTTTTATGTATATATATATGACAAATTAGTTATTTTTGTTCTTCAGGTATTAATTTTTATATGAATTGATTCTTATTCTTTTTTTTTTTTTTTTAATCCTATTTTGTAACTTTTTAGCTCAATTAATTTTATTTTTTATTTTTTTTCATTAAAAAAGTTATGATGTCCAATCTAACACGTGATTTTAAAAATTTTCTTACTTCATAACCTTAAACATTTGATTAAGGTCCCATTGCTAAATATATTTTCATAATTTGAGTAAAAAAATTATAGGTCTACAGATAGTAAAAAAAAAAGAAATTTTAAAATTGTTATTTTACCCCTAAACAAATAGGATTAATTCTTCTAAAAAATTTAAAAATATAAATAAAAAAGTAAAAAATAAAAATTATTTTCCATATATATATTGGCTTTTGCACTGCACAATTCGCTGGGATAATATTCATTTTACACCAGAAAAAAAAAAAAAAAAAAAGGTCAGCTTAATCCTCCCAACCGGCAAGCGGAAGGCTCAATTTCAAGTTTCATTAAGTAAGGGGAGGGAGCCGTGGCTTCCTGGCTAAAATCTTCTGGCGGCTGGTCGCTAGCCCCACAGCCATCAGTAGTACCTTGCTTACTGGTTGTTACGGTGGTTGGTGCGCCTTGCAGCTTGGCCTTCTGAAGACTTCTGTGTCCCCCTTGTGGCGTCGGCTAGCCTCCACTGCACCTCAACTCCTGACTACAATTCACTGGAAGGCGGGTGATGGGGCCAATACCCTCTTTTGGCTGGATACCTGGCTCGAGGGAGCGCCACTGGTTACCTCCTCTTTAACTGAGGTAGATGGGGAGTCTCTGCGTAAAACTGTGAATTACTACTGGTGAAAGGACCTGGGTTGGCGGCTGGAAGAGTTGCAAGGACTTCTGCCTGCCCAGATTCTCACCAACCTACAGGCAGTTTTGCTGGTAACTCTAGGCGCTCGGGACGATCAACCATATTGAGGGGCATCCTCTACAGGTAACTTCACGGTTAAATCAGCCCAATCCTTACTCTTCCCGCCGCCTACCAGGACTGATAATCTATCATGGAAGAAACTCTGGCATTTTGCCGGTCCTCCCAGACCATCACTGACGTTGTGGATTGTTGCCCATGGCTCACTGCCCACCGCAGAACTGTTATGGAAGAGACGAATTGTCCCCCAACCTTCTTGCAACTGGTGTAACCATCCCCTCCAGTTAGAGCTGTTAAACGAATCAAGCTGTTCGTGAACAAAGCTCGTTCGAACTCGTTTATACTCAATTAAGGCTCATTTGTTTATTAAACGAACCGAGCTCGAACATTTTATAAAGCTCGATTAATTTTTAAGCGAACTCGAATAATGTTTGCGAACTCTCGATTGTTCGTGAACAAATTTTAATATTTATATATTATATAAATTATTATATATTAATATTATATTTATATAATTTATAGGTTAAGGTTAGGATTTCCCTTTCTTTCTTTCTTTTCTTTTATATTAATCTTAATTGTATACTATTAAGGTTAATTTGTGTGTTTTGATATTTTTATTATTTATAATTAAATTTAAAAATTTAAAAAAAAGTTAAACGAGCCAAACTCGAACAATTTTCGAACTATACAAACAAATAATCGAACAAATTCAAACAAAATTTTATGCTCGAAACATTAAACGAGCTTACTCGAGCAGTGCTTGAAAATTAAACGAACCAAACCCAAACATTTAATGTTCGGTTCGGCTCGACTCATTTACAGCTCTACCTCCAGTCAACATTGCACCTGCTTCGCGACTGTGCATTTGCCCAGAAAATATGGCGGCTTAGCCTCCCCTAGCCTCTACAGGCCACTTTTTTTGAGACTAGGACACCCGTATTTGGCTGATGACTAACATTACAACTTCTCATCGATGTATGACTAGTAACCCACAATTCTTTACTCCGTTTACCATTTACTGCTTTCTTTTACTTTAAGTAAATAAATTGTGATTGCATAATCTTCATGAATACCAAGGTCAAGTAGTTCAAATGAATAGTAAGTAATAACTTGTTTATCAAAAAGCAACTAATGTTGTCTATTCAAAGTAAATTACATCCATCTGAGGTTTCAGCTTAGTCCAGGTGTTCCCCTAAACATTTAAGCATTCAATCAAATGGTGCTCTATTTACTAGGATTAAAACAAGTTCATACCGGAGTGAGGAAAATTACTGATAGAATTTTCTAAGGTGGTCGGAGTGCCAAGGATTGGGTAATAAGGTTCCATCGGCTTTAGATAGTTTATAGGTTCCAGATTTAACCTCTTTTTCAACTCGATAAGGACCTTCCCAGTTCGGAGTGAGTTTGTTAACCTGTGCCTGTTGCGAAGTTACTTCGATCTTTCTCAACACCCAATCTCCGACATGGATCGGTCTCCTGATGATCCTCTTGTCATATGAAGCTTTAGTTCGCCATTTGTAAGCTTATAGCCGGAGTCGTGTTGCCTTTCATCTCTCCTCAAACAGATCAAGATCCATATTTCAACTTGTGATGTTGACTTCGTGACTGTATTCAACTACCCTTTGTGTGGGGAGTGCCACTTCGGCTAGTGAGACTACCTCGGATCCATATATAAAAGCTTATGGGGTCTCGCCTGTGGGGCCCCTAGACGAAGTGCGGACTGCCCACAGGGTTGACTACAACTCTTCCACCCATTTGTTGGATTTATCCTCCAAGTTCTTTTTTAGGGCATTGAGGACGAGCTTGTTGGTGGCTTTCGCCTGGCCGTTTCCCTGGGGGTGCGCTGCGGAGGACTTCCAATGTCTAATATGACCGAAGTGAACTTTCTTGAGAACTGGGTCCCATGATCTAAAACAACTACACGCGGTACTCCGAATCGGCATAGCACATTATTATGGAAGAAGCTCAAAACATTGTCTTTCGTAGGGCAAATTAGTGGCTTTGCTTCTATCCACTTCGAGAAGTAGTCAACGGCGACGACCAAATATTCGAAATTGCCCTTGCCTTTGGGGAACTTACCCATCGAATCCATTAATTCCCCACATGTCGAAGGGCCAAGTTGGTGTGACCGGGGTTTGCTAGTTGTCTGAAAATGGCAGAGTATAATTGGCAACTGAGGCATCTTTTCGTGTAGGCTTCAGCTTCCTTTCGTAGTGTTGGCCAATAGTAACCTTGAAGGATGACTCTTTGTGCAAGAGACCTCCCTCCGAGGTGGCCTCCGCAAACCCCTTCATATAGCTCAAACAACAAATCTTGGGTTGACTCTGGCTGCACGCATCGTATGAGCGGCTTTGAAAACGACCTTCGGTATAGGAGGTCTCCGATGATGATATATCCCACTAACTGCTTGCGGATTTGCTTTTCCTTGACTGGATCATCTGGTAGTTTCTGATGTTCTATATACTCTTGAAGCTCGTCTATCCAATTCTTTGGGACGTCATCAATTTGCATCAGACTTTCATCTGCCTATATCTATGCCTCCTCTTGCACTTCGATCACAATCCCATCATTGTTAGGTGATTCCTCGAAGGCGATTTTTGCCAAAAGATCGGCCCGCGTGTTATGTTCTCTTCCGATGGCCTCGATGGAGAAGAAATCAAGCCCGTACACTTCTTTTTGTGCCAAATGTATATATTTGGTCAAATTGTCTGAGTTAACATTGAACCCTCTGGTCATTTGCTTCACTATGACCTGGGAGTCACTGAGGACCCTTAAAGAGCTGACAGCTACCGTCTTGATCCAACGGAGGCCGATAATGAGGGCCTCATATTTGGCTTCATTGTTTGTTATTTGGAAGTTGAGTCGAACACTCCTTTCTAGAACTTGGGTTCTCTCAGGTGATTGAAGGAGGATACCGACCCTTGCTCCCTTAGAGTTGACTGCCCCGTCGATGTGCATGACCCAAGCGTCGTCAAGGGCTTTGTGAGTTGGCCCATTGTTCTCTTCTCTGAGAAGGAGCATTCTGCCAAGAAGTCGGCCAACGCCTAACCCTTGATTGCTTTTCTTGGGATGAAATTAACTTCATAGCCATTTAACTGGACGGACCATTTGAGCAGTTTGCAGATTGGTCCATTTTATGGAATATTTGGTGAAGTGGGGAGTCAGTGTAGACATTAATAACATGGGACTCAAAATAAGCACGCAGTTTTCGAGTTGCCACAACAAGGGAGTAAGCCAATTTTTCTATATTAGGATACCTGGATTTAGGCTTGTTAAGAACTTTACTCACATAATACACTGGCAGTTGTCTTTTGTCCACTTTCCTAACTAAGGCGGTAGCTACGACTAGGTCTGCAACCACCAAGTACAAGAAAAGATGTTCTCCTACTATATGGGCACTTAATAAAGGAGTCTGACTCATTTAACTCTTCAAGCTTTCGAAGGCGGCTTCGCACTCTGGGCTCCACTGTACCTGCTTGGCTGCTCCTTTTAAGGCCTTGAAAAATGGCAGGCACCTCTCAACTGACTTTGACACGAACCTCCCTAATGCCGCTATGTATATATTGAGCCTTTGTAGATCCTTGATGCATTTTGGAGGGTTCATGTTGAGCAAGACTGTGATCTTCTTAGGATTTGCCTCAATTCCTCTCTCCGTGACCATGAAGCCAAGGAATTTCCATGACTTCACCCCGAAGGCACACTTTGTAGGGTTTAGCTTTAAGCTGAAAGCATCCATGGTATCGAAGGTCTCTATTAGGTCAGTAAGGTTGGGGACTCCGGCCTTCGTCTTCACTACCATGTCGTCGATATACACCTCGATATTCCAGCCGACCTACTTCTGGAACACATAGTTCACCATCCTTTGATACATTACCCCAGCATTTTTCAACCCAAAGAGCATAACTTTATAGCGATAGATGCCTCCTACTAACCGAAAGGAGGTATGAAACTGGTCCTCTTTGTGTAACTTAATCTGATGGTAGCCGGAGAAGGTATCCAGAAAACTCATTGTTGAGTACCCTGATGTGGAATCGATCAGGGCATCGATTCTCGGCAGGGGTTAACAATCCTTGGGACAGGCCTTGTTCAGGTCGGTGAAGTCTACACACATCCTCCACTTCCCTGTCGACTTCTTCACCATCACCATATTAGCAAGCCACGTCGGGTATTTCACCAATTGGATGAACCCGGTTGCGAGGAGTTTGGCAACCTCCTCTTTCATGGTTTGCTCTTTCTCTTTGCCGAACCTTCTAGGCTTCTGCTGCACCGACATGTGCTTTGGGCCGATGTTTAGCCGATGCTCTGCAACATCCTTAGCAAAGCCTGACATGTTCGTCGTGTTCTAAGCAAAGGTTTTCCTCTCCTTAAGAAATGATATGATACTTTCCTTCTCTTTCTGGGGGAGGTCGGCCCCTAATTTCACCTTCTACTTGGGGTGGTCTTTGTGGACGATGATCTCCTCGTACTCTGCAGGCTCGATCGGAGTGCGTACCTCAGATCTTTCTTTATTGAGGCCGTGGTAGAGATTACTCCGATCTGCATGGGCTGTGAGGCTGCAAACTCACTGCACCTCTATTTTCTACTTTTCAACAGAAAATCCAGGAGAGGGCGAGTATTGCTACAGATGCAGTTAATCCCCCCTACACAGGAAATTTTACCCGCTGATGGACCATGGAAACCACCGCCTCAAACGCAGCCAACGACGGGGCGCCAAATATGGCATTGTAGGAGGAGTTGATACCCACCATGAAAAATTCGACCTCCTTTTTCTGTGAAGCCACTCTGCTTCCGAGTGTGAGTGTGAGGGTCACCGTGCCTTTAACGAACACTTTGTGATTGGTGACCCCTCTAATCTGGTAGAGTCCGATTGAAGCTGGTGGTCACTGAATCCCATCTCTTTAAAGCATCGATAATATAGAATATCCTTTGAAGCTCCTGTATCTGCAAGTATTCTCTTACCAAGCAATTATTAATGCCAGGTGTTGTTAGAGAGGCCTCAATGACGATTGGGTTACGGCGAGCTTCGGTTGTGGGCGCCAGCTCGGAGCGAGGAAAAGTTATCGTTTCTCCGCTACTGAGGAGTTCTAAGGTGGAGTATGTAGAGCGGAGTGAGTAGATCTACCTCTTCAATTGCAACATTGAAGGGGTTTTTGTCATTAAGACTTCGATCACCCTCTCTCCGTTTTCTCTTCGGCCCTTGCCTTCTTCAGTCCTCCTCGGATGGTTATCTGCCTTATTCTCCGAGAGATAATTGTCCCAGAGAAGGCGCTCGATAGCCTTGCGCAGCTGTATGCAATTCTCGGTGGGATGGCCAGGATCTCGATGGAAGGCGCAGAATTTAGTCTGGACCCTAGTTTTGTTTGGATTTAAGGGGGAGGGGTCTTTCACTCCGTGTCTTTCTTTCAACAGGGAGATGAGACTCTACCTAGTGACATTGAGAGGAGTGAAGGTTTCCTCCCCTTTCTTTCATTTCCCTTTTTTGTCATTCTTCTTGTCTGTCCTGGAGGGGGACCGTTGATTTCTACCTCTGGACTCATGCTCCTTGATCTTTCTAGAGTCATTGAGTACGGAAGATGATGCGCCTTAGCCAAGGCCACTTTCCTGGCAACGTTGAATATTTCTCCTAGCGTAAGCGACTTCTAGAGCTGGAGCTCGGTATACAGGGCGGTGGACCTGAAACCCCCTTCAAAATACGTGGGGACGGTGTCCTCTCTAAGGCCTTCTATTTCATCATGAGCTTTCTTGAAGTGGTCAAAATAAGACAACAGTGACTCCCCTTCACGCTGCTTGACATTGGCGAGGTCTCCGTGGGTCTTAGGTATCATCCCTACAGTGTTGAGCTTATCTAGGAAGGAATTCTCCATTACTGCCTAAGAGTCAATAGAGTTTGACTTCAAGGAAGTATACCATGACAAGGTCTTGTCACCTAGAGAGCTGGGGAAAGCCTGGCAGAGCATGGCCTCATCACTGGTAATGAGCCCCATTGCTGACTTGTAGCGGCAAATATGCTCTTGGGGCCTCGCCTGGCTTGAGTACAGGGCGAATTGAGGTAGCTTCAAGGATGGATTTGGCGGCACCTCTCTAATCCATCTTGTGAATGGGCTTATTTCAATGCCCCTAGATTTAGTGGTTACCTGCTTCGTCTTTGGTGGCAAGGGTAACGTTCTCGAGCTCTTTGAGTCAGGTCTTAGTGTTGCCATAGGCCAAGCGCAAGGGCGAGAAGAGTGGTGCAACTCGCCAACCTCACTCCTGGTGTGGTGCGTTCTCTGCCTCTTGGATCGAGCGGCGCTAATGTCACCAGTTGAAGCTCTTGCTTGAGCCTCCGTACGAGTGTGCACTGTTTCGCGCGAAGCTCCTGGGGCATGTGTGGCTTGAGCGGCCTCTGCGGCGGGCATAGGTGGTGGTAGAACTTGTCCAATCGCTGCTATCTGTCTACTCGATGCTGCCCATTCTACCCATCCTTCATTTTTCTTTCTGAGTCGCTCCATTTCTTGCTCCAAGGGCTCCGGGTGGCCCCTAGGATCAGCAGTGGCTTGACTCCTCTGCCTGTTGAGCCTTCCCCTCAAATCCTCCAAAGGACGGCCGAGCCGTTCAATAGCTGGTAGCTTATGCGTAGGAGGTCCCGTCAGCTGAGTTGGCTCAGACCTCGGGCTAGAGGACAATGTTGCCGGTTGTGGTACTGGCCTCATAGGTATTTGCAAAACGGGCTCCTTTGGCCTTTGGCGTTCAGAGGTCTTTGAATGTCCCCTTGATACCATTTTTGTTTTTTGATAAACAATGCAGGTAGTTGTGAGTACTTAGACTGAGATGGAAAAGCAGAGTTAAGAAAGAATAGAAGTCTTTCCCGATAACGGAACCAAACTGATCAGGAACCAACTTCAATGTGTACTGAGTAGGATGAGATTTGACACTTCACAACCTGAGTCACCTACAAGGCATGTCAAGAACCAGAGAGGGGCTCCAAGAGTATCAAGAAAAAGATTATACCAGACTCAGATCCTTGCTAAGGTTGATATTACTATTATTTATGGATAAGTATGCACCAATAAGGAGAGGATACCTGTTCGAGAAGTACACTCATACACTGCACGTGGCTGACAAGGAGTGTACTTCCCCTACACCAATGTCAGAGGGCATTAATTGCTTGGTACTAGGCCAAATAGTGATATTCGGAGTGAAGTGCTGACAGTGAAGCCGACTGCTGATATGTCTTGTAACAGATCTGGCGAAGCGGGCTTCGATCCGTCTCGAGGATTTCTACGGTTTCCAGACTACGATCTACCAGGTGAACTCCCAATGGATGCCACCTGGCTAGCCTGTCCAGATTGATAAACTTATTTTACACTTTGGTTTCCTTCACTTCTTTTCTTTTTTTTTTTTTCCTTTTGTGCATTTAAAAATTTTCCTTTTTCCGTAATGAGAACGGAAAAAGAATATCAGCCTCTTTATTTGAGTTGAGGGTGTAACAGTCTCAACTGACATAAAATTTTACCATTCACCGATTTTTTATCCTTAAATTAGTCGTCATCGTCAAACTAGAAAGGATTCCATAACGCTCCACCTAAAATTGTCCAATACACCTTTTCCAATTTTTATTACTTGTTATTTGATTTTTTTTTAAAATAAAATTTTTAATTAAAAAATATAAAATTTTATTTGACAATATTTTTTTTAAGTAGGTGATTGTCAAATGTGGTTCGAATTTAGGGTTGTGATTCTGAGACCTTTCGAATATTGAGAATTGTTAATGAGTCAGCAAATAGTTAGTGAATAATACTAGTTTCCACATAGTTTATGTTTAATTAAAGTTTGATTGTTCATTAAATAAATCAAATTCAAATTTTTTTTCTAAGCTCGAATATTTGAATGTTCACAAATAGATTTAAAGTTTATATATTATAGATTAATATTTATATATATATATTTTTAATTCTTTTTAAATATATTTCATATTCAAACACAAATTCAACCACAAAATAAATTGAATGTTAAACAAGAATAGTTTTAAAATTATACGAATAAATAATCCAAGAAATTTAAATATAATTTTAGATTTAAAATATTAATATTTTAAAAAACAATTAAATAAATTTAAATATGTCTTATTTAATTAAATTTGATTTGATAATATTCAAAAATTAATTAATGTCATTGGATATTCAATTCGATATGATTGAATTATAGCTCTATTAAGTAGAAGTATCTGTCAAGAAGTGTACCTCAGTTGGTAACAGCCTCACTAATGATTCAAGATATCATGAGTTTCAAACACGATAAAAGTAAAAATGTCTTAAATTCAAAAAATAAAATAAAATAAAAGTAGAAGTAGAAGTATTCTGATCATAATCATCAGTTATAACTTTTGAGAAAATTAGCATTAGGGTCATGCTTAAGTATCTACGCATTCCTGGCAGAACCTATAACTTTTGGGAGAGTTATATAGAGAGAGAAAGGGAGAGACATGCCATCATTTCCTTGTTTTCTCCAAACCTGAAACTCCGCTAGCACTCCCACGAAGACATTTGCCCGAGGATCGTCGGTTTTGGTGGTGTTCTGTTCACTGCCTGCCTTAATTTCTCGTCATGTGATGTTTTGAAATTTAAACCATTTCCTTTTTTTTTTCTTGGTTTTTTGGAAATTAAACCATCTCCTTAAAACATAAATAAAGCCAAAGTTAAAATAAAATTCATTTATGTGATTGATATTACTTTTAATGCTTATATATATATATATATATATATATATATATATATATATATAAATACCACTACTAGAAAAATGAAGAATAGCGATCGAGATTTGCGACCGGACATATTTAGTTATTAAATTTACAATCGTTTCATGACCGATTTTACAATTTAGTTGCTATTTTTGGCGCGAAAAAATGGTGTCTGTTAGAGAAGATTTTGCAGTTGTAAATTAACGACCTAATTACGACTTTTTTTTTTTGTTGTATTTCAATTACAAAATGGCGACAAAATAACAACTAAATTTTTGTTCTTCGTTTTTAGTTGCAATTTGGCGAACAAATCATGACCGCTATTTTAGTTTTATTTTGGTTGCAATATAATGACCGAATAACGATTATTTTTTTCTTTTTAGTTTTTAAGTTGCAAATTTGTGACCGAATAACAACTACTTTTTTTTCTTTTAGTTTTTTGGTTGCGAATTGGCGACCGAATAACAACAATTTTTTTTCTTTTAGTTTTTAGATTGCACATTGATGACCGAATAACAACTACCTTTTTTCTTTTATTTTTCAGTTGCTAATTAACAACTGAATCACGACCGCTATTTTAATTTTATTTTGGTTGAAAAATAACAACCGAATAACGATTACTTTTTTCTTTTTAATTTTTCTATTACAGATTTGCGACCGAATAACAATTACTTGTTTTGCTTTAGTTTTTCGGTTGCAAATTGGCTATCAAATAACAACTATCTATTTTGCTTTTAGTTTTTTGATTATAAATTGACGACCGAAAAACAAATACATTTTTTCCTTTTATTTTTTGGTTGCTAATTAGTGATTGAATCACGATGGCTAATTTAGTTTTATTTTGGTTGCAATATAACGACTGAAAAACCACTATTTTTATCTTTTCAGTTTTTCAGTTGTAGATTTGTGATTAAATAGCAACTATTTTTTTTTGCTTTAGTTTTCGATTACAGATTGGCAATCGAATAACTGCATGTTTTGCCTTTCGTTTTTCTATTGCAAATTACAACCAAATTTTGATCGCTAAATTGCAACAAAAAATTACCATCGAAAATCGTTTGTTAAATTACAACCGAAATGAGTCAGTCGCAATGTTTAAAAAATAGCGACTAGCTCACAGCGACATCTTACTTCAGTCACAATTCAGTTGTTATTCGACAAATAACTACTAAATTACCACCGAATGGGCGGTCGCTATTTCGTCAGTTTCTTATAGTGTACGATCAAGAAAGCATAGTTTAGATAGTAGCAGATTCACTTGTAATCTAAGAGATTATAAATTCAAGATACGATAAAAGAAAAAAAATTTTAAAATTACAAAAAAAGAAAAAAAGAACTTATATAAATACTACTATGGAAAATTGGCTGGTTTAGTCCTCTAACTATTTTCGTTAATTAACATAAGTCCACAATCTATTTTTTTAATCTGTTAAGTCCTAAATCGTTTTACAAACATCCTATTAAGTCCTTCCGGCCAAAATTCATCACGTGCCGAGCATGTAATGATTTTTTAAGGGCAAAATCGTCCTCTTGAGTATTATAAAGCTGTGAACTTAGACTAACTGCAAAGTCTTATAAGTTTTTTTTTTTTTTTTTTTTTTTGTATAAAGAGGATGATTTTGCAATTAATCTAAGTTCACAACTTTATAATACTCAAGAAGATGATTTTGCCCTTAAAAAATCATTACGTGCCCGACACGTGATGAATTTTGGCCGAAAAATTCAATTTTTTGGCTAGAAGGACTTAATAGTTTGCTTGTAAAAAGATGTAGGACTTAATAGGTTAAAAAAATAGATTGTGGACTTATGTTAATTAATGAAAATAGTTAGAGGACTAAACCGGCCAATTTTCCATACTAATACTACGAAAAAATATGAAAATTTAAATATTTAAATAGTCATTTTAGATTCGATTAATTAATGTCAACCTCTAGAAGATATTACTAAGATATATATACATATATATATTTGTAATTCGATATTTTTATTAATTCTTTGAGGGGAAAAAAAAAAAAATCTATAGAAAAACTCTTGAAATTTTGACAAATTAGATAAAAACATCTAAACAAGACCCCACACAAAATTAACGGGTTAGGATTAAGGATAAACGAGTTCATATAAGAGCAAGTCAATCCATTTAATAATATGCGTAACCGTTTAAATAATAATTAATTATTATTATTAATTATATATTCTAATTTATTATTAAATGATTTAAAAATTTTTATTATTTTTAATTTTAATATATCATATAATTAAATTACGTAATATTAATATTTTTATAAGTTAAATGGATAAATAATCGGATTAGCAGGTTAATATCTTGTAATCGTATTAGCGATTGACACGATTAATTTTTGTATCGTATTCAGGTTCAACTTTGTTTGGCATCATTTCGAGTTTAGGTTAACTGGTTGAGTATAATTATATTAGTTTAATGCGATATGATTACACGAACCCGATACGATTGTGACCCCTAGTGTAGTACCACCTTGTTCTCCAATAAGGCCCCTATCTAAAATATAAATAATTGTGGCAAATTGGCGTATTTAGTTCCCAAACTATTATTTCACTTGCACATTATGTCATTCCGTCCACAATTGGACGGTCAACGCATCAATTTTAGTTTGGGATGTAACTTGCACCCCTAAATTGTTTGGGGACTAAACTTGCCAATTTGACTTTTTCCTCTTTTTAATTCAAAATAACAAATTTGAGAGATGAGTTTTGAACCCCCATCCTCTTAGATGAAAAATAAGATACTAGCCAACATTTTATATTATATAGTAACGTTGACTCCCTTAAACCCAAAACCTAAAATCCTAAACCTTAAACCCTAAACCCTAAACCTTAATCCCTAAATACTAAATCCAAATCCCTAAACACTAAACCTTAAACCCTAAACCCTAAACCCCAATCCCAAAACACTAAACACTATACCCTAAACTCTAATCCCTAATCCCTAAACCCTAAACCTTAATCCTTAAACACTAAAACCTAAACCTTGAACCCGAAACCCTAAGCCCCAATCCCAAAATACTAAACACTAAATCCTAATCTCTAATCCATAAACACTAAACCTTAAAGCCTAAACGCCAAAACCCTAAATCTTAATCCCTAAACACTAAACCTTAAACCCTAATCTAAACCCGAAGCCCTAAATCTTAATCCCTAAACCCTAAACCCTAAACCTTAATTCCTAAACACTAAACCTTAAACCCTAAACCTAAACCTTAAACCCTAAACCTTAATCCCTAAACCCTAAACCCTAAACCTTAGTCCCTAAACAGTAACCTTAACCCGAAACTCTAAACCTTAATCCATAATCCCTAAACCTTAAACCCTAACACTGAACCCTAAACCCTAAACCCAAAACCCTAAACCCTAAACCCAAAACCCTAATCCCTAAACACTAAACCTTATACTTGCCAAAACACTAAACACTAAATGACTAGGGATTAAGGTTTAGTGTTTAGGGGTTAGGGGTTAGGGTTTAGGGATTAAGGTTTAGGGTTTAGGGTTTAGTGTTTTGGGTTAGGGTTTAAGGTTTAAGGTTTAGTGTCTAGGGGTTTAGGGTTTTAGGTTCAAGATTTAGGTTTAGTTTTTAGAGGTTTAGGGTTCCAGGTTCAAGCTTTAGGGTTAATTAGTGTTTAGAGATTAAGGTTTAGGGTCTTAGGGTTTTAGGGAGTTCACATTACTATATACTATAAAATATTTTATAATGAATATAAAATCTTTGTTGGTTTAATGGTTAGTATCTTATATTTCATCTAAGAGGATAGGGGTTTAAAACCTATCTCTCAAATTTGTTTTTTTTTTTTTTTTTTTGAATTAAAAAGTGGAAAAAGTCAAATTGGCAAGTTTAGTCCTCAGATAATTTAGGGGTGCAAGTTACATCCCAAACTAAAATTGAAGAATTAAAGTTAAAAAAAAAAAAAAAAAAAAAAAGTGAAATACCAAGAAAAAAAT
>JAXGGT010029098.1:0-14231 GCA_035583425.1 Marsdenia floribunda
AGCTTTGTTCTTCAAAGTCTGAACATTTGCCACCATCTTTTACTTGAAGATAAGTAATTATACTTGGTGTAGCATTATGTTCTTCAAGAATTTGCTTAGAACCTTCTAGAATATCGACCTTGTCATACATCTCTATGATTAAGCCTTGTAACGCCTCTTTCATCCTTCTTGTCCTTGCCCTAGTCATTGGACCACCAATTCCAAGCAGAGGATCTTGGGATTGCCTTGCACCTTGATCTACATCAGTTAAGGTTTGTGGGGTTACTGTTCCTCACGAGTTTTAGCTCGGATTCATTCTAGAACATATCTGATCGAACGATCTTACAAGACCTTTCTTTTTCGTGGGTTTTTACGGCATCTAGATCATAGGGGTTCGCATCACTTCTTCTTGGCTTCAGCTTTTCCCGCTCATTTCAGAGCAGATTGCTGAGGGCTTAACGTGTCTTGACAATGTTTTTATTACCCTCTAGAGTATATGGAAGGCTTGCAATGACATCATTTTCAATTACAAACCTTGTGCGGCTGCCTTGTTAGTTGCTCAATCTCTGGATTTTCTTTCTTATTATCAGTCTTGCAGATTTCCTCGTGATGATTTCTTGAAGGAGACTTGTCCCAGAGACATCAAATGGCATCCACCAGACAATAGCTGGATCAAGATCAATGTAGATGCAGCTTTCACATCTGAAACTACAGGCTATGGACTCATTATCTGTGATCATAGAGGCGTTGTCCTTGCTTCTGGAGCTGGTCCTTTGGCCGACACTTCTTCAACACTTCATGCGAAGGCTTTGGGTGCTTGGCATAGCATAGTAAAGACTAAGAATTTTCTTACTAGCCGCTTGTTAGTGGAAACTGATTGTCTTGGGTTGCTCCATCAAATTAACGCCTTGGAGGTCGATTTGTCCCCCATTGGCAACCTCATTGACTGTATTAAATCAGTTTGTGTTTCGACTGAGCTTTGTTGTGTCTGTTACATACCTAGGGCAGCAAATCACATTGCTCATAAACTAGCAAAGATCGGGTTAGGTTTTTCTTCTGATGTTTTTTGGGTTGTTACTTCTCATGTTGTTGTACTAGATGCTTTGCATCTAGACGGGTTATCTTTGAATTCTTAATGCAAGGTTCGAGAATTTTCCCTCAAAAAAAAAAAAAAAATGTAATATATATATATATATTAAAAGAGAGAGAGAGAGAGAGAGAGAGAGAAGAGAGAGAGAAGAATGTTAAGTTTTGACATTGTCCAATTAAGCACAAAAGTGGGGTACTACTAATTATCATTGTTATGCAAGAGACATTAATGGTGTCTTATCTCAACAAGTCTTCTTTTGAATATTTCCTTAGCACTGCTTGAAAATTGGAAGAGATTAAGGATGCATCTGGGTAAGTTTTTTTTTTTTTTTTTTTCCCCTCTTTTTTTCTTTCTTAATTAAAAATATTTAATCAACTTTACTTATTTAAAAATTAAATTTTTAATTGTATTAATTAAATTGTTAATATTTAACAAGAGAAATTTAAATTTAAATATTAAAATTTAAAAATAAATTTAATGTAGTTTTTCGTTAAAATTAAAATATAATTAAAAAAAAATTGTGTAAATCATTTCAATTGCAATAATGATCTTTTTTAATATTTTTATTATATGTAGCATATTTATTTCTTATTATTTTTCTTTTCTGATAAAATAAATTATCATATATGAAGATGTATTATAAGTAAGTGATAATTTAAAAATTAAACAGACGAATTTGTGTGCTACAGTATTAACCGTCTCTATCTATGTTAACCAACCAATACATCCATTTCATTGTTCATAATATTATACCTACTTAAAATTGCAAAATTTAATAGTATAACTGCGGTAGAATAGGTTACTTCTCCAAAAGGAACAATCAAATGTCATGAATACAAATGTTTAAAAAAAAAAAAAAAAAACACTAGCATTACAAAAATAGGAAAAAATTTGGAGTATATTCCCGGATTTTGCTTTCCCCCGTATTTGCCCTCTCAATAACAGGATAACTTCGAATTTGGGGACAATGGGATCTTAAAATTTCTCAGATTTTTATTTCTCATTTCAATTTCTCCAATCAAGAAGATGCAGTAGGAATCCACTGATCTCCCTGAATGAAGTTTTGTACTGAGTACACATTTACATGATTCTCTGCAATCTGGTTACTCCAGTTAACCCTTACAGATGTGTTAGCTCCGGTTCCATGATTCCGGAATTCCCCATAGTAAAGCGTCTTCAATGCAAAATCCCCATCCCATGGCAGCCATCCGCTGGGATTGATTAGGGCTTCCAATGTGCACAAAATGAATACTGTCCTGGAATACTCTTTCCATGGTCGTCCGAGGAAATTTTTGTGCACTTTAGGGTTGCTGTGATACAAGGCCATGTATTCTTTGGTGCCGTTGACAATGCAATTAAAAAACACAAAACCTGTGGACTGAGCAGGGTCTATCCTGCCATGAGCTGTAACAGCATTGTTCTCTCCCTTTTCAGGCTTGACTTGCCGAGGAGCAACTAAGATAAGGCAATCCTGGAAAAATGCAGCCGAGTTCCCAAATATGAAGTCCACATTGCCCTGGATACGGCATGACTTGTAGAATTGGCGCAATGAGTGCGCATAAAGTGTGTCTTGGTTGCCAAGAAATTCACAATTTTCAATCACGGAAACATCACTGTCTGATCGAAATGCTACAGCTTGGTGGGCATCTGGACCAGCAGTATTCTCTATGGAAAGACCACTGGCCATGAATCCATCCCCAATAACACCTGTAATAGAAAAGTCACACACTACCAGAAACCATAGGTATTCTATATAACCAACATAAAATTGTGCCGGAAGACGGCTAAGATACCAAAAGTCATTCATTTTCTTCACAGGAAAATGCCACCAACCAAACCTCTATACAATCACATGATTGAACTAACAGAGTTTGTGATCCAACTTTCCACAAAGTATCTATTCTGGTCCTTCAAAGGAAGTAGATGAACTAAATGTTTGACAAAATGAAGCAAGAGCATAGAAAAGTATCCAAGAAAACTAATTTCAACAATGGTCCCATCACATTACTCCCAAAAGCTCCCTTGACCAGATTTTCTCGTTTCTTTTCTCATGATTCGTTGAATTTGCCATCGGGGGGCAACTGTCAAACTTTTACACAATTGGAAAGCAGGATTTTTACAAAAATTGAGCACAGGAAACTAGAATTTCAACCATCAGCTACAGGTATCACCTTCATTAGCTTCTCAAAAATTTCCTTCGCGTTGTAATACCAGTTCTCACCTATTAGCTCAACGTGTGCTTTTAGGTATTCTTGTCCAAAATGATGTATTTGTTATCCTCCTGATGCAGTTTCATCTATTGTCCCCGCAGATACATTATAATTAGTTTGAATCTTAATAATTTAGGACTAAGAACAGGAGTAGGCTATTTTAATGAAGCTATTCAATATTCATCCCTCAAGTTTCTCATCTGTTATCAAATCACGTTCCACTCAAGGGAAGGGGGAGGGAGACTATGAAATGGTGCAAATTACTCTGAACAATGGCAATTTTCCACTTCAATGAAGGGGAAAAAAAAATTAAAGAAGTACAAATTAAAAAATATTAATTCATAGAAAAGCAAAACTCACCAACTGTGGCAGAATTAATGGTGGAAACTCCAGGCTGACCAACATTCATCGATCCTGTAATGACAGTTTTGCCCATGCCGTCACCCAAAAACACCACGTTCTTCTTCTCCAAGGGAACCCGAACCGTCTCCGCGTACTCGCCGGCCTTGATCCATATTACATACCGCTGACCCTTTGGCAGATTAAGAGGTGCGGCATCCACCGCTTTCTGTATTTTCTCATAATCACATCCGCCTTTGCACACCGTAACATCAGCCTTCAACCCCGTCGGCACTCCGCCTGCGAAATCCAAACTCGACGGATTTCTCGGCCCGACAGGACCTTCCCAGAACCCATCCCGCTCTGTCTTCGGCGGGCCCCACAACGCGGTTTTTCCGCCAAAGTTGTCGTAATTTACCATCATGCCTAGAGCATTGCTGGTGATATGAAGTAAGGTGTCCAAGAACGACATCGTTTCGTTCACCTTCGAGGTTCCGTTAACGTACTTTAACGCCGACCAGCAGTCGTACTGGTAGACGACGGCAGCGCTCATCCATGCACGAGCGTCCTTTATATTGCCACGTGGAAGAGCAGCAGACGTCAGATCAATCCTATAACTAGCGTAACTTAGCACCTCTAAACACGTTTTAGCTGCATTAGTCCGGTTTAAATTCCCTGCAGATGCACCCAGTATTTCATTCACAAAGGACTCGGCGGTTTTGATGCCATCCGTGGAAACTCCCATGGCGGAGCTGATGACATCCACGAGGTTAGGATTTTCTGGCAGGTCCACCGACTGTGAAATTGCTTCTTCACAAGTGGGTGGGTCGCGTGAGGCCTTGCAGGCTTCGTGGATGAGTCCATTTTTTGGTAGTCTGGAGGAAGAAGGCGGGGGTTTCGAAATGGGTTGGTTTGGTTGTGTAGTACGGTGGTGGTTATTATTGTGGTGAACTGCAGTGGACAAGGAGAAGAAAAGGAAGAGCGAGAGAATAAAAGGGTAGGAAATTGAGGCCATGAAAATTAGGAATTTTTAGCTTGTAAAATGGCTTACAATTGAACTGGGTAGAAGAGGATAAGGGTTTGGGGATTTATGAGTTCTGGTGATGATGCATCATGGCTTTGGGTAGTATAAATGTAAATGGCTACAGGATAGGCACCCTCAAATCAATCAATTAGTATCCATCACCTTAAAATTTTCCTAAAAGATGAAATGGAAAGGGCGAAAGTTTATGACCCGTGATGGAGGTCGTGGAAGCAATAATAATTGGTTTTTGTGCTTGGTCGGTTTCTGTCTTTGTGATCTTCTGCAACAATGGTGAGAAACCACCCAAAAAGAAAGAAACTTATTAAAAATAACAATGTATTATTAGGAACATTTTTTTTTTTGGAAAATATTATTAGGAACCTAGGCTGTTTTTGAATTAGCTTTTATTTTGAATTCTTTTTAAGAAAAAAAGTGGGAAGATTTTCGATTTTAGTCTTGTAACTATTTATTTTTCTCAAACTTGATCTTAATCTTTAAAAATACCTAACTAGATCCTATAACTATTTTCAAATTATGAAGTAGGTTCTTTCGGCCAAAATTCTCCCCTTTTTGGGCACTCCCAGTCATATAAAATACACATGCCCTCTTTTTTGAGGGTATTTTTGGTAATCTCTTCCATCCCTAAAAAAAACAATTATAAACTAAATCCCCATTATAGTGAAGTGAAGAAGAGAAAGAAGAAGAAATTTCAGTGGTGGGGAGTTAGTTTATAATTTTTTTTTTGGAGGGATAGAAGAGATTATCAAAAATGCCCTAAAAAAAGAGGGTATGTGTATCTCAAGTGATTAGAAGTGCTAGAAAAGAGGAGGATTTTGGCCAGAAGGACCTACTTCAGAATTTAAAAATAGTTATAGGATCTAGTTAGATATTTTTAAAGATTTAGGACCAAGTTCAGGAAATGTAAATAGTTATAGGACTAAAGTCGAGAATTTTTCAAAAAAGTGCATAAATTTTATTAATTCAAACAAAGCCAATCAGTTTGAAGATTGTCAATACTTATATGGGGACAAAGTGTCCAGAACATATCCTGACAAAAAGTAGACCCAAGTTTTGATAATTTATGTGCCACATGGTTCCCCTGACGATGGCGGAATTGAATTGCAATGTTGTTTTGAAGTGTGCATATCTAATAAATCATATTCATTAGCGCTCCATTTGCTGAAAGGTTGGCTTCTTTTTGCTGCATCCCACGTACCACCATTTCACAGTCAGTCTCAATGCAGGAAATCTGAAAGCCATGTTGAGATGCCAATAAGAAACCCGTCCAAATGCCGACTAATTCGGCATGCTAAGCAGAACACACATTCAGTAGAGATCCAACTCTTGAGAGTATGTGATTGCCCAAGTGATCCTGTATAACAAAGCCATGGCCAGCTCCAGACTCGGCAAAGGATGCATCTGTGTTCAGCTTAAGATTACCCGGAGTAGGAGGTTCCCATTGTTGATTCGATACTAAGAACAAGGGTTTCAATGTGTGTGTAACAGAGGTATGAGCCCAATAATTCTTCAAGAAACCTAAACCACTCTCCATAATTTCCTTTGGTGATGTGTTTTTACCATGAAAAACGCTATCATTACGGGCATTCCAAATCGCCCATAAGATCATAATAGCTTCCTCCAAGATTCTGGAATCGTGGGGAGTACGCTATTAAATGACCTGCAAATAATTCAACCAAGATCCTGCCTTCATAGCCCAATGAAGAAACGGGTATTCCAGCTATTGCCATACCTCCTGAGCTGTCGGACAGTCAAGAAAAAGATGTGTGTCTGTCTCTTTCTCCATTCTGCATCGCGGGCAGCAACCTTCAACAAGAATCCCTCGTCGCTGTAAATTGTATTTGGTTGCCAATGTTCCATTGCAAAGCCACTATGCAAAATGACAGACTTTTGGAGGAACATTTAGATCCCAAACAATCTTCCATAGCTGTGTTTTAAGTGAAGTACTAGCCTAATGAGCACCATGTTGTAACTGCAAAACAAGTTTGTAGGCCGAGGACACCGTGAAACGCTCAGTAGGTATGAAATGCCAGACCAAAACATCTGGACCACCATTTGGGTAGATTGGAAGCCTCCACATGAGCTCCTTATCCCTGTTACAAAACAAAGCATCAAGAAGTATTGTATCCCATTGGCCTTCTTTGATTAAATCAGCAGCAAAAATCCTGTCATAAAGAAAACATGGATATGTAATAGTTCGAGAAGAGGAAGGCTCAGGGAGCCAAGGATCAGTAAAGACCTTAATTTGCTTTCCATCACCTAGTCGCCAACGTAACCCCATTTTTAACAAATCTCTTCCATGTAAAATGGATCTCCATAAGAAAGATGGTTGCGTTCCAATAGTGGATTACCCATCCATGAGTCTTTTTCCGTAATCTATCCTTGAGATAAGCAAAAAATCTCGTTTTTGGATCAACCAACCAATACAGCAAGCCAAGGTATTTCCCATCACCGTGGTTCACATGAACACCCATATAGGTCCCCAACTAAAGACGTCAACCTCAGGGAATAGATTTGGAGAAATAGATTCACGATTTTTGGAAGTTAATCCGTTGACCTGAAACCTTTGCATATCTATCTAATACCTTTGTCACCATCATTTCACTATTTGCATGATCTTCCACGAACAATAAATAATCGTCAGCATAAAATAGGCGTGAAATTTGTGGTGCTCCCCTCCCATTCTGATTCCTCTTCATTCACCCTTATGAACTGCCTGATGAATTAAAGAAGACAAACCTTCAACACAAAGAATAAATAAATAAGGAGAGAGAGAGTCACCTTGGCGAATTCCACGTGAAGCCTTTATTCTCTTTGAGGGAATGCCATTAACGAGAATTGGGAATTGAACTGTTGAAATACAGTCCATACCAAGTTTAATAAATCGGGCAGGAAAGACCACCCATTGGATTACCTATTGAACATACCCCCCATTCAACCCTCTCATAAGCCTTTGACATATCCAATTTAAGAGCATAAGCCTCTGATTTTGGACAACCTCTTCCCAACTTCAACCAGTGAAAAGCTTCAATAGTCATAATGATGTTATCAGTGATCAACCGGTTATTGGAAAAAGCACTTTGAGATTCATCAATCAAATAGCCCAAGACACCTTTAAGCCTATTAGCAATGCATTTTGAGATGAGTTTGTATAAAACATTGCATAAACTAATAGCTCAAAATTTAGCCATGGATTTTGGTTGTTTCGTTTTTGGAATTAAAGTAATGAAAGTTTCATTCAACTCACCAATATTAAATCCATAATTCAAACAACCAAGCACCATAGAAAGAATATCAGGGCCAACAATATCCCAATAGCTTTTATAAAAAGCGGCATGATACCCATCAGGGCCTGGAGATTTAGTAGGATGAAAAGACTTTAGAGCTGCAATAACCTCTTTCTCTGTGAAATCCTCATTTAGCCTTCAAACATCATCTTCCTTTAGCATCTTAAAAGAAGCATCACCAAAGATGCCAGCATAATTAACCCCTTCCTGTTCACTACAAAAAAGATTTTCGAAAAAATCACATGCCACATTAGAAATTCCTTGTTGAGTGGAATGTAGCACACCCCCATGACCTCTGATGGAAAGAATTTGATTTTGACGAAACCGGTGATTAGCATGGTGATGAAAATAGGAAGTATTCCTATCACCATTTGATAACCAATTAGAACGAGAATGTTGTTTCCAATATTCATTTTCCACTCCAAGTAAATCTTGTAAATGATCTTGGGCTTGCTTAATCTTCTCAGGAGTTGAAGGGTGAAGAACAAGCTGGTTGAGTTGTTGTCTGGCATATTTAATTTCCTTAGGAATCGTACCAAATTTCTTTTGACTCCAATCATGTAACACATGCTTGATTTTATATAAAGTATCAAGCATGCATCTAAGGGACTGTCCACCATTACCAAACCAATGGTTTGAGATAAGGGAGGAATACTCCTCCTCCTTGAACCACCACGATTCGATACTCAGAGCCAGATTTTGATTAGTGCCATTTTCCTTTTGTTTGTCCATCATACTTGAAATAAAGAGCCAAATGGTCAGATGTGGCCATTGGACAAATCTGTACAATCATCTTGGGGTGAGTACGGGATAATAAATCATTACCAAACCCTTTATCCAATTTAGTCCATGTGGAATTACTCCCAGTTTGTTTGTTCCACCAAATAAATTTTGCACCATGCGAAGGGATCTCTTGCAGATGTAAGTCATCAATTACTTAAGGAAGTTAAACATTAGATATTCAGGCCGAGCCATTCGTCTAGTGGATTCATGGGGATACAAAATTTCATTAAAATCCCCCAACAAAAGCCATGGATGAACTCCATGATTCCCCAACCTTCTAAGCATGTCCCAAACAATGGATCGTTGTGACACATCAGTACTTCCATAAACCCAGTGATGAAAACAAAATCTACATTCATCCATTTCAAAATTTTTGCATCTATATGACTGCTCGAATAGTTAAGAATTTGAAGATCCAAATCTTCTTTCCACATGAGGGCAAGACCACCTCCTAAACCAACCCTGTCCACCACGAAACAGTTATGAAAACCCAAACATTTTTAATATGTTTTAGGAGAGTCTCCAATAATTTGGTCTCCATCAAAAAAAGAAAATCCTGATGCAGAGACCGAACAAGGGTCTTGAGTTCATGAATTGTACGAGGAGACCCCAATCCTCGACAATTCCAGCTTACGGTGCTACACTGCAGCCTCCACCGTTAATGCCTTTAATTTTTTGGGAACAGAAGCAAACCCCAAGACCAAGTCAGAATTTTTTTTAATCTAAAGCCAGCCGTTTTTTAGGAGTAGGTGGTTGCGAAGAGGAAACCACCACACCCATATTATGACAAGTGTTGGGAACTTGTCCAGTCACCACCACCATTTCATTTGTCATCTCATATGTTAGGCTAGATTTTGAATAAGAAGCATTTGAATTTGCCTGTGGTCCTAAATCACTCATATCATTCAAATCTACTTCTTATAAATTTGAAGATAGGAGTGGATTTTTAACCACACATAATTGAAAAGCATGGATATTATCCACCCCCCATCCATGGTTCGAACAACATATTCTTGACCTCCATGTCAATAACTTTAATTTTGATACACTGTATGTACCAATGTCCCAACAAACCACAATAAAAGCATAAAGAAGGCAGTCTCTCATATTTAATTAGTGCACAGTGAATCATGCCATCAGGGGTACTAATGTGCACCATCCTTTGTAGTGATTTGTGAAGAGTGATGAGCACCTGCAGATGAAAGAATTTGGAGCCAGATGAGCGGTCTTCCATCAACTGCAGTTCCGAGCAAGAGGAGAAAGATTTTGCTAACTTTAAACCCACCTCCATTGTATAGCAATAACGGGGAAACCCATTCACATGAATCCAAAAATATTCATCCTCAAAATCCTTCAAAGAGAATTGAGTAGTATGTTTCCAAGGATGCACTAACACCAGTTGATTTTCAAAAGTCCAAGGCCCAGAATTGGGAACATAGTCTACTGTTTCTTTGAGTGGAAAGAAAATGTGATGTAATTTTCTTTCTAGTTTTTGAATAGAAAAACCATCACAATGCCAAGATTTACTTATTTCCCCTTTAAAACCCTCCATGTTAAAAGGTTTTCCACTATTAATAAAGGCTACGACATTAGAATCATATTCTAATAAACCTTCTTGTCTATCATCCTCATCTAATGGGATGCAAATTGCATCAACATCCACCAAATCCACACTACGCAGCTTTTGTAAAATTGCTTCATCCATACAAACCAAAATATAGACTATAACTAGACAAAATGCAGCACTCCAGAAAACCAAAAAAAGTGAATCTTCTAAAAGTTGACATTGAGGAAACAAACCTGATCGGTATAGTGATCCAAACACAGAAATCCAAGGCAACATAGTCAACAACCCACTCATGAGCAGCGTAAAAAGTTGAAAAGCACAAAAACCTAGAGAACACCCTCCTTTTTTGGAGGGAGTTTTTTTTTTTTTTTTTTTTTTTTTTTTTTATAGGTAAGGGCAAATTTATATAGCTTTTATTTTGAATTGAGTAGTTTTTTTTTTTTTAAGTTGAGTGATTTTTTTTGCAAAAAATGAGGAGTTATTGTTTGAAAGTGAAAAAAAGTTGTCTAGTAAATAGAGTGCAAAAAAATTATTTTTACATAGGTGTAATGATGATATATTTTACCTTTTTCTTTATTATTATTATTATTTGTTAAACATATGCATATTGTTTCTTTTTCAGATTATAGAATGTGAATGAAAAAATTACCAATGCTGCAAACAAGACCCGAACAACTATTCCAAAAAATGGTTTTATAATTAAAAAAATTGGATGTTCTGGTTTTAGACAGAAAGAAGAATGTGCTTGAACTAAAGATAGTGTTGCTTCTTCTATGGTTGAAGTATGGTTTACCAAAACAGTGTAGTTTTCCCAAGCTATCACTGCCTCTTCATACTTTGCAAAAGATTTGAAGGCATTTCCAACAAATCCATTTGTAGCTTTGAAACACTCTTCTCATTTGTTGAATTTACCCATTGTTAAATGGTGTATCAATTGACATAATGTCGAAAATGGTAAACTTTTGTAGTGCAAAATATATGGTTTTTAAAAGTGTTCTCTGTTTGTGATTTTGTTGCACAATAAAAGGCCTATATATATGTATTATTGCTGTGAAATTGGAAATATTGTCATTTGAAACAACAACAAATCGAGTCCTATTTAATTTTAATTTTTTTCCCCACAACTTCAAATCATGTGTAATTCCTCTTTGTTATTCACAAAGAAATCTTACCTACAAATATTGATAGTGCGCTGAAGTAGCATATAAAAGTAGCAGTTCAAAAGTATTATTTCCAGAAAACCATGTTGACTAGCACAAACTAACAATCATCCATAGTTGACATGAAAATGTCAATTGCACGGCCCATTAATGGCCCTTATATGGACAATACCATTACTATGACAAACATGGCAATAATCCGACAATAATTGCAAAGCTCAAATTGTTCATGAAACTAATTTCCAGTTTAACACATAGGAAACTAATTGAAAATTAATAACAATTTTCTCACCAAATATTACAGCCCGCGATGAAAATAAATATCATTGTCTTTACCAATTATTACGGAATTAGGAGATTCAACATATTTTGCTAATGAGACAACAAGTTCCACAACAACATCTAGACGAGATAAATCCATTATATACTGACCTTCACCATGTGTGTCTTCAGTTGTGCCTTCTAGATCATTTCTTGCTGGGTTCTCATTATCTGAGACACGTGTATTAATCATAATTAGTGTAACCCACAAACCACATACAAAATTGGCAATTGATATCATATATAAATATAAGTACATATCTTATCTATTTAGGTAGAATCAGTAATGCCAGCATTTCCTTCATTGTCATCCCTTGTAGAGGGTTTAATTGAATCTTTACCCCCCCCCCCTTCTGTACATTTCGATATGTCATCATTTACCGAGTCTTGAATAACAATAGGAGTAATATTAGTGAAATATTTGTGTGCACATTGGTCCACCAAGCATTCGTCAATCCTTCTTCCATCCAATGGGCCATGTGTACTGGATTGATTATCATGTTGTTTATCATCATCATTATGCACATAATTTCCTTTAGTTGATAAAGGGATATCTGGAAAATCTTCATTTGGGGGTTGATGAACATGTTGCTGCTACTCATCCTGCTAGAGGTTATGTGGTTGTTGTAAATGAGGTTCATGATGTTGGTTTTCTGGGACAACATTCTCAGACATGTTCTTAGTTCTTCGCAGATTACAGTTCTACCCACTGGTTCTAGTCTTTATAATCTCCATTATTTCAGATAATATTTCTTGTACTTGAGAACAAAAAACCTTCATCTTCTTTCGAAACCGTACACCATCTTCCCTATCCTTTTCCCATGCTTCCTGTAAGTCTTCCAGTTTTTTATTGATGCTTCCGAAATTGGGTGCATATGTTGATTCTGTTCTTAGTATTCCTCAATCATCATCTCATTCGTCATCTACTATTTGTGAATAGGTTGCCTTGGTTTCTTTGATTTTGCAGTGTCGTGATTCCATGAATGCTATGTTTTGCATTCTGTAAGACAACTTTATTGGCTCAGTTTTCTCACCTTCAACATCAACACCACATATTCTAAAAATTCTCATTAGAAACCCACCGTAAGTTAGCTGCCTTCGTGCAAGGTTAATTTTATACATAAAGCAATTACCAAAATTAACAATTTCCTTGCTAATACCTTGTATGTGAGAATGAAGCCGGTAGTCCAAAGTTGCTTTTGATATCTACTTTGTATGAACTGTGCTACTACGTCTCCCATTACATGACCAGATGTAGACAAATCGTTCATACTAGGACTGGCCGATCTGCACAAAGAACGACCAAATTTCTTCTCTCCATGTAGACTTTTGCATACCCTTTAGAGTTTTATATGATGACAAGAAGTATCCCTTTCTGTTCATATTGAACCAATTATTTACTTGGTCAGCCGTAACTTGGATCATGACCCCCTTAACCATAGAGGTAAAAATCAACTCTTTATTTCTCCCTACTGCAGTAGTTGCATTTCGATAGAAAAGTCTAACCAGCCGCGGGCAACATTATGTGTAGAAAGTAATAAGTATATCCCATTTTTGGTGGACCAACATATATGAAAACCCTTCTAGTTGCCCTAATTCATTAAGTTTTGGAGGTTTGTCCACAACAATGTTTTTAGCAGTCCATTCTTCTGCCCATGACTCTTCGAATCTTTTGCACACAAATAAAGACCTGTTTTTTGCTGGTTTGTGTAGGTCTAGATGATCTTCCAATGCCAGACCAGGTAATAGCTTCCTTATTTCGGCGTTCGATCGATCAACTATGGTTGGTCATTCCAATGATTGCTGAACATCGTCTCCTATTCTCAATCAATTTTTTGAAGCATCATTGTTTGACCTAACCATTTTGGAATTGGTAGGAGATTGGATTGAATGTGCTGGGTTTGAACTGTGTTTGAACAGAAGGTGATTTTCCAATTCTTCTGACAATAGATACGGAGAGGGAAATCTGATTTCACGATTTCATGCTCTCTGAGTAATATATTCGGGTTGCCAATTGCTGATAACACTAAAATATATCATATTTTTAGCATTAAATCATGTCTAAATTCAGTTGATTTTTAAAGTATTTCGAATAATTTAATTATGAATGAAGCTAATTTACATTTATTTTGTTTCAGGAAAGTTCTGGGGATTTAAATGAAAGAATGAACGAAATCAAGGACAAAAATGCAATTTTGGCAAACAAGAGCACGCCCATGCTGATGCTCAACACGGTCTTGTAATTTGAAAATACATAAGCACGACCGTGCTCCACACAACACGCCCATGCTAGAGGATCAGATCAAGCAGCACGCCCATGCTCCACAATAAGCACGCCCGTGCTTGTGAAACAGTTGACAAACACGGCCGTGCATAAATAAGCACGCCCGTGCATGTTCAAATTTGAATCAACACGCCCGTGCAAGCCCTCAACACGCCCGTGCTTCATCCAG
>JAXGGT010029109.1:0-14231 GCA_035583425.1 Marsdenia floribunda
TTTCATTTTTCTATGAAAATTTAAAGGTGATTTGATGTATATAAAAGAAATATATATATATATATATATATATATATGATTTTTCTTCTTCTTGAACATGTGAATATCATATCATAAAAGAGGAGAATATGATTCTCACAATATATGCGGCTCAAATAGGTCAAGATTTGATAATCACATCGAAGTAGACTATGTTAATTTGATAAAAATCATATTTACAGTCTAATATATTATTAATGCCTAATAAACTAAAGAAGCAAGCCTATTATTAATGATAAGGCTCCTTGTTTTAGCAAAATACTTCTTCTTGATCCAATCCTTCAACTTCATGGAATCATGTGCTTCTTCTCCATAAAAATTACTCCTAATTCCAAAATTTAAATTTTTTTCTTTTGTGAACATAAGTATATATATATATATATATATATATATCAATAATAATAAAACTTAAAATAAAACAGCAGGTAAATTGAAACCTTATTCTTTTCAGAAAGAATGTAAGTGTAACATCTAAATATTCCATTAGTAGTAAGTTTAAAGAGAGAAAGACAAAATTTTGTATTTGATGATACTAAAAAATAGTAGTATAATAGTTTATTACTTATATATATATATAATAGGAAAATTGGTGGATTTGGTCCCCAATCTTTCGATCATTGGTGTGGTTGGTCCCTTTTCTTCATTTTTTATTTAGTAGGTCTCCAATGTATAATAAGACGGTACATTTGATCCTTCCTTCACAAAAATTGACTTACCAAACAATAGATTTTGTGAAGAAAGGGCCAAATGACCAATTTATTATACATTGGGAACCTACTAAATAAAAAATAAAGAAAAAGGACCTACTACACGAAAACTAGAAATATTAAAGACCAAATTTACCAATTTTCCATATATAATATAAGGTGAGAAGGAATTTCATAAGGTTAAAATAGAGGGATTGATTTGTTGAGGAAGAAGAAATGAATTCTTGTTTTGTGGGGGACTGAGTATTCTTGGAAGAGATAAGAAGATGTTGCATTTCATAGTCTCGGGCAAACCACCAAAATCCTCAAATACAAACCGTATCAAAACTCTATAAAACTATGTTCAAACTCAACTTTGCTCTGATATTCCTATAGCGTTTTAGAATAGGAAACAACATATTGTTAGGCTCCCCTATGAGCCCAATTTTGATGAAAAATCATTCCCACAAAAGTCAAACCTATCCAAATGAATCACAGGCTTACCACTCACTGTCAACAAGAAATAAATGACCTCCTCTAAAAGGGGATTATCTCCCGAAGTACATCTCCTTGGAGCTATGCAGAATTCTATGTCAATAAAAATACAGAAATTGAAATAGGAATCCTTAGGTTAGTTATTAATTATAAACCTCTTAATTCTGCACTTAGATGGATAAGATATCATATCCCAAATAAAAAGACTTACTAAATAGACTCTATCCAACATTGTTATTCTCCAAATTTGACCTCAAATATGGATTCTAGTATATCCAAATTAATCCTAGAGATAGGTATTAAACTGTGTTTACAGTACCATTTGGCTAATATGAATGAAATGTCATGTCATTTGGCCTAAAAAATGCCCCTTCCGAATTTTAGAGGATTATGAACGAAATCTTTAACCCTTATTCAAAATTTGTTACAGTCTATATCATTGAGTATTAATATTCTCAAATAATATTGAACAACATTTCAAACATTTAAACACATTCTTTAATATTGTCAAGCAAAATGGCTTAGTACTATTATATTATATATATAAGAAAGAAAGAAAAATATTTGGAGTAGGGATTCACATTTTAAAAAAAAAAATGACGAAGAAAGTGATTGATCGTGAACGAAAATTGTAGGGTAGCAATATTAGACCTGACATGAAAACGATATAAAAATAGTGTTTTAGGGCTGAGGATTTTCAAGTTCAGATTAGAGTGAATTGATCTGTTTGATCTTAATTCTATTCGAGTTGTAAATAGATTGAATCCATGTAACTGCTTCCATTCTACTTAAACTAATTAAATAATAATTAATTTGCATTTTAATTTTTATTATCTAATATTTGAACTCATGTTATTTATTTATTTATTATTTTTAGTATTTTATATATAATTAAACATGTTAACATGTTAGTATTTTTATAGATTAAATAGATAAATTATTAGATTAGCATATTGGTATTAGATAATTGGGTTGGTTAGTCAATAGATTTCAAGTAACACAATACTGATTTGTTTATTTTCGTATCAAGTAGTGTCATGTCAGGCTGTTGAATTGACACGATTATTTTTTATATCATGTTCGAAATTTTTTGTGTCATATCGAGTTTAAATTGACAGATTAAGTGAAATTATTTTATTTTAATTTGACACGATTAGCTTGTTATCTTGCTCATAACTTATAAATCTGCCCATTAGATTTCCAATTATCTTAATATTTTTCTTGTCCATTCTATTTGAAGGAAGGTCATATATTTGAATCCAATAAGGGCATTGAGAGAAATCAATTTCACTTAACGTAAGGTTGGTTTCCCATTTCTGGAGATTAAGAGTGGCCCTTTGACGGCCTAAGGACCACATTCAATAATCTTATGTTTGTCTTCCTTCAAATTTTTTTTTGGTAATCTAATATTCTTATCGACTAATTTGGGAAGAATTTATGGGGATAAGCCTCTAAGACCACAACACATGATTGAAATTTGGTACAAGACGGTCCCTGATGAGAATCGAACTCAGGTCCTCCACTTGACAAGTTAGATAGAGGCACCTAAACAAAGGGAACCACACCACTAAGCTATCATCTTGTTCTCCTCTAAAATTTTAAACATACAAAAAATCAAATTTTGCTCAAGAAATTATATTTGAATATTGTCTCCTAAATCCCAAGTTAATGTAAGAACAAAAATAATACTCTAAAATTAATGAGTTTATGGGAGATTAAGTCGACTAACTAATGTGGGTTCTTAGAAAGAAGATCATTAATGGATAGATCTAAACAACTTTCAATAGGGATAAAAGGTGGGTCAGGACCATCCATGGAGGAAAAGGAGGGGAAAGGGAAACCTACACAATAAAAGAACATACACACACACACACACACACAAAAAAAGAAAGAAAGAAGGAAAGAAAGAAAGAAGGAAAGAAGGGAGAAAAATTCGTCCATTAACTCCTTGAAGTATTGCGTTTTCGCCTATTAGATCCTTAATTTTTTTTTTCTGCCTATTAGATTCTTATAATTTTTACGGGCAACCAGTTTGGTCATTTCGACCAATAATTCAGTTCCTAAACATTGTTTTCAAAGCATCTCCACTATTAGGCTTCTTGAAATTATTTTGTAAGTATCTTACACAATTCCTGTGCTCAGATCTAGGCAATAATTGTGACTTGAATTATTGGTCGAAAGGACCTAATTGGTAACCTGTAAAAATTATGAGGACTTAATAAGTAGAAAAAATAGATAAGGATCTAATTGACAAAAAACTACAACTTCATGAACTAAATGGGCAAATTTTCCAAAGAAGGGAAGAGTGGACGAAAGGGCTTCGTAGAGGTACTAGAAGAAGTTCTATTCTATAAGGAGAATGAATCTAAAATTTTTCTCCTTTATAATAACATCACATTTTCTATAACAATTTTTTTTTTTTTTTTTTTTTAACTTCTTTGTATTTGGTAATTACTTTAGACTCCTACTAATCTGAAATCAAGTCGCGTCGAACCCTTTTTACGTACACAAAATTTGAACTCAATATCTTATTTATAGAAAACTAAACTCATTCTACTTAGACCAACAAGTTCTTGATTCTCTCTCTATAACATTTCACTATCTCCACAGTATAAGACATTACACATAATATTAACAACTATCCATATTACTATAAACTTTTTACAAATAGTAAAAACAAGGTAATATTATAATGAAAAAAACTAACACTATATATATTTTTATTGTTTATTATAAACAAAAATATACTTTTTAAGATAATATAAAAATTTATATCTTTTAATTGAGAAGATTAAAAAATCTTTTAATTTTATTTTTTTCAATAAAAATAATTAAAAATATAAGTTATATATATTAATTATATGAGCATTAAAGAAAAAATATTAATAAATACAATTTTAATTTTGCTTTCCAAAACATGGAGGGAGTATTAATATTAGCCTCCCCTTTTTTAACTCATCACATTAAAAAGAAATTAATTTTTTTTTTATTTGTAACATTAAGAAATTAGAATGTATTTATTGATTTTTTTTTTTTTTTATAATATTCCATTGATTAGCTTATTAATTATTTTTGTGAAAATTAAAAAATATTTTAGTTTTTTAATTAAAAAACATATAAACTTTTGTATATTTATTAAATGGTGTATTTTTTTATTTGAGTTTTTTTATATTAAAGTATTTTTATTTCAAAGTGTCTGAAACTCATAACCGCTAAAATTATAAGTGAAGCACTATTTTTTATTTGATATAAATAAAAAAAAAATGGGATGGAGTATTATTAGTATTGAATTTCGTGCCTTAATCATATTATTTTGGAAACTCCCAAACGGGATTTTTTTTTTTTTTTCTTTTCTTCTTCTTCCATAAGCTAAGCATCCATATTTCCGGAAAAGAAAAAATTCCTGCCTACTAGGCCCGGGATCCAAAACATCCATGGCAGGGCAGCCTGGCAAAGGACTGTACAACACAAAAGGAATCTCGAGTAAATAATGCTTTCTTTCTTTTTTCCCACATTAGCATTTCAAAACCCGAAAGCAAAAGTGGGAAAAAATTCAACTATCAGAAAAAAAAAAAAAAAGTGGGAAAAAATTCTAATTAGGTAAAGGTTGATACTTGATAGAAATAAAAGGACTGGAAGTTGTTGGAATGATGAATTTGCATGTGCTATGTGTTTATGTAGCTGTGCCCACTTCTCCTACAGTACATCTACTTCAATTATTCTTACAGTTACGGTGGTTGAAGTTGAAGAGAACACTTCACAATGGCAACTCTTGAGAAGCTCAGGGTGCTGCTGCTTACATGGTTTCATCTCCGATCTCCATCCAGTAAGTTCTGGACTGTTCAATTTCGCATCACTAGTTGTTGGGATTGCTTTTTTTTCCTGTATGGAATTTTCTTTAGTTTGAAATTGTTGGTTTATATCTTTTTGGGACTTGCTACTCTGTTGAGCTTGATTTTTCGGTTTTGACATCTGGGTTTTTGCTGCAAATTTGTTCTTTTTTTTCTTTTGTATAGTTTCAAGTACTTGTGAAATGATTGGTTTCTGGGACAATTTCTTGTTGACCGATAACATTTACAGAATTGGCATACGATAATATATCTGATTGGACTGACATTTTTTTTTCTCTTTTATTTATTTATTTATTTATTTTTTGTGGGGGGGGGGGGGGTGTGGTTGATTTACAGGTTCAGTGAATTTTCTGAGAAAATTTTCATACAAGGACATAAAGAAGGCGACTGATGGATTCAGGAGGGTAGTTGATAATTCTTCCAATGTAGTCTCTTACAGGGCCAAATTTAGAAATGGTCATGATGCTATTGTCAAAGAAATCAGAATTTTTAATGATCCTGATGATGATGATAATGATGATGCATTCCTATCGGCAGTGCAGCTTCTGGGGCGTTTACATCATCGCCACATTGCTGCTCTGTGTGGGTTTTCCACTGGACGTAAGAGGTTTTGCTGCTACACTTTTTTTCTTTTGCTGAAGCTTTATGTTTTAGCCCCTTCTACTATACACTAAATGCTAAGGCATGATTTCTCATTAATCATTCACCGCCATAGAACTCCCCATTGTTTGTGCAAAGATTAATCTATCATCTGTTGAGTTAATGCACAATTGTTTAGTTGGACATAGCATTAAATATTTATAAGGAATGAAATTGAGACATCTTTCCTCATCTTTTACTCCATGGCTTGCCAGATATATATCTTTTCCATCCATATACACACTATCAAGATCATTTAAGTTTATCAAAGTTAACTTATTTTCTTACCATATATGTAGTTTAACCTTGAAAATGAGGTTTGCTGCTCTTCAATCAACAATGTCTTGTATACCTGGAGAGTTATCTTCCTTGGATGCCAATTACTAAACTGTGCAGCCTTTTGCATTGTTTACTGGAAAGGGTCTTTGCATTTGCAGCCTGAATCTTATGTTTTTGGATAAGCAATGCTAATACTTCTGAATGACCTACTTGAACTCAAACTATATACAGCTACAATTCTGTTCCTCAACTGATTTGCACCATACAGATTTCGTAAGCACGGATGTTCTTTAACCATCCATTTTTACATGTAGAAGTGTCTGTTCTCTGCTGATTTGCACCATAAAGATTTCGAAAGTATTCATGGATAATCTTGTACCATCCATTGTCACATCTAGAAGTGCCTTTTCCTATCTCCTATTTTTCCTTCTATTGCATGTGTTTCTGTCGTGTTAGGTTATACTTAATTCTATAACCCTCCTACCCTCCTTTGACAGACTTATATATCTTATCCTATTTCTGAATTTTTCTAATTCTAATAATTTTATGTGCATCTTAATTGATGCAATATAAGATCTTTAAATTGATAATATCTTCTAATTCTATATTTGTACTAAAGTTAGATGGTACTTTGTTTCTGCTAATTGAGTGTCATCTTTAATATGTTTAATTATCTCTGATGTCAAGGCCACTTATAGAAATGGATACAACACTTTTTTTTTGTTTTTATTTTTTTGTCTTCTTCTGGTTGAGATAAGATATAACATAATCATGAGAAACTATACTGTGAGATCATCTCATCCTGAAATTACGGAAAATGTTCCATACAAGGAATAGCAAAGTTGATAAGCATGATGAGAGAACTCTTATAGAAAAGACTATTCATGAGAACAAGTTCATGTTTGTATATTAGATGGTCATCATGCTTATCAAAATAAAATTAAATTCCAAATCGGGGTTATACTTTTGTTGTGTTCATTATGTGCCTCCTACTAGAAGTAGATAGTTTTCTGTTTTCTTGATCACAATACTATTGTTCAATGATACCATGTTAAATGTTCATCTTTTCTAAAAGCTTAGACTAATAGGGATAGTTGGATTTAACCATTTAATAAGTGATACTTATAAGTAATCATGACATCATTAACTGTTTCAAACTTATATGTTTACACTTTTGGTGCGTTACAGGTTTCTTGTGTTTGAAGATCTTGAAGGGGGAAGCCTGAAGGATCATCTCTCTGGTAAACTTTTTAAACAGAACCTATTATCATTTCCCTAGTAGATCCTGGGATGAGTGTTTAGTTCTACACAGATCCACTGAAGACTCCCTTGAGTTGGAGAACACGGCTACAGATAGCTGTTGGAATAGCTGCTGCACTTGTAAGTTCCAAAGGGGTATTTCTTTGTGTACTGCGATGTGCATTTATTCTCTAAGATCTTTTATCCGTATCAACTTTATTAGAAAAGAACAGAAGTATCATATTCTTAGTAAAGTAACACTAAAGAAAATAATCTATTCCTGAACATTTCTAAAGACATGGTGTCAACTTCTCAGGCTATTGACCTGTTTTGGGTCCTGCGCCACAATTAGAGAACTTCTTGAACAAAGGATGTGCTTGGAAGGCACTAGTAGAGTAAGAGATAACTTGAGCTTCTCTCCCATGAACATTCTGAGAAATCTAAGCAAATCAAATGAAGGGATGTAGAGAACTGACATTTTTTGTTCACAAGAAACAATGGATTTTTTTTTTTTTCCTCTCTTTTTGGCTATATGTATATATAAATATAATCCTCAGATCTCAAACATTTCTACCATTTCGTGCTTCTTTTACAAAACCTATGTTAAACCGGTATCCTTTTCTCATAGTATGTTCCTCTTCTTTTTGATGATTCAAAGACGCATTGCAACTTGAAAATACCAAGAGAAAGCAATCCTGTAATTTTCATCTTAAACATAATGCAATAACGGAATGTCTTCAGATGGACAGCAAGTTTGCATTCTCTTGTCTTGTTTCCTCACAGGGTAAATTTATGAATATGAGAAATTATGCTTTGCTCTATGAATTGCATTTCTTTCGTGCAGGAATATTTGCTTTTCTTCTGTGACCCGCCAATATATCATGTATCAATCAGTGCAAGCACAATCATGTTGGATGAGAATTTGGTTCCAAAGGTAAGGCTTAATTCATACCAGGACTCTAAGCTCATTGAGCAACACGGGATTTTGCAATTTCTGAAGTTAGTTCATCTGGTGCATTGTTTTTGGGGGAATTCAAGAATGCAGCATGATCTAGCTCTTTTGCAGCTCTCTGAAAGTAGCCTTTTTGGTGCAACTAGAAGTCACAGAGCATCACATGAGTTCCCAAAGAAGGGTATATATATATATTACCACGACCCTTTTTATCACTGAATCACTCCCATTTTTCATGATCTCTTCCTGCTCATCTTGCAGAAAGCTCAGATCAGAGAAGCAGCAGCAGCATTTTTCAGCTTGGTTTAGTGATCCTGGAGCTGATTACTGGTCAATCATCTGAAACAGGATGGGCTGACTTGGTTCACTGGGTACGAGAATCTCATGTTCCAAGATCTATCAACAGAATGATAGATCCAGACCTGGGAAATGATTACAACTCGACCGAGCTTAAATGTCTGTTAGCTGTGGCAAGGCTTTGTATTGACTCGGTAGATGAACCTTCAAGAAATACATCTCAAATACTCCGATATCTCAAGACTCAAATAGCCCCTACCAGAGCCAACGCTCGTTCGTGTTGATTCCTGAATATATCCGTCACATTTACCTTCTTTCCACGGATTCTCTCGTTTCTTTTTTTTTCTTTCGAGATTATAATGCGTTTTTTCCCAGTCCCAGGACGTATAATCATGGTTAAATGAGAATTGCCTCTGAATGAAAACAACTATAGTCACACCCGATAATTTCTATGATGTATAGGACCAGATACAACTCAAAAAAGAAGACAGAATCAAATTGAATATAGAGATTCAATAAAATTCGCAATCAAAATACTTCACTAAGAAAGAAAAGAACATACATAGGCACTGCATGCATGAAACAGAAAAGTTCATCTTTAAAATTTGTTCCTTCAATATCATCTTCAGCAGATTATCTTCCTTTCAAGATCAAACAAAAAGAGGGGGAGGTGGGAACACTTGGATCACTGTTGAGCACATTGCACTCTTTGAGCTCCACCATGCATATCCTCATCATCATCATATGCCTCCGACTGAGCCTGAGCTTGTTTCCTCCTCATCTCTTCCTCAATGTTAACATCATGCAATGTAGTCTCCTCACAGTCATCGAGTTCCATGTCTGTCAATTGTGATTGTGGCCTAGGTGGAAGGATTGCCTCCAAAGCCTTCACTTGATCTGGATTCAACGACTCAGGGAATTCCACAGTGAAGTGGATGTACAATTTACCACGCATAAACGGGCGCTGGTACATTGGCATTCCTTCATCATCAATCGCCTTGTATTGATCTGTGCAAGATTTAACAGAGATTTGACACCTAGACTACCAACATAATAATAATAATAATAATACCATGCAAAATTGGAATGTAACACTAAAAAACACACACACATATACTAACCAGGCTTGATAACTTCTCCAGGTTTCGATTTAATGAGTAGCTGTCGACCATCCAAGTGGGTCAAAACGAACTGGAAGCCACACAAAGCCTCAGTCAGAGAAAGGGTATGCTCCACAAACAGATCATCATGCTTTCTCTTAAACTTGGGATGCTCTTTTTGTTGCAGGACAAATACAATATCTCCCGAAACTGTGTCAGGCTACACAACACAACAATGAACAACGAGTCAGCATCAAACTGAGTCCTAAAAGATCCTGAAAACTACAGTAATAACTGCTTACCGCTTCATCTGCCTCTCCAGGGAAAGTGATCTTCTGTCCATGATTCATACCCTTTTCAACTACTACTTCCAAAAGTTTCTTTTCTGGGACAACCTTCTCACCTTTGCACTGAGAACAACGGTCCTTGTCACTGATTGTCTCTCCGGTACCTTTGCACTCGTTGCAGGCATGCTGCATCTGTTGAATCATAGCAGGGCCAAGTTGTCTAATGGTTACTTTCATACCAGTACCTTGACAACCAGAACACTTTGTTGAAGCCCCAGACTTTGATCCCTTGCTGTACACAAAAACCATAAGCCCATGTACCAATTAGCAAATTATTCAAGCTACATAGACTCACAGGAGACATAAGCACCATGACATCTCACTCACCCGCTACATTTCGAACAAATAACATTGCGAGACAGAGAGAGCTTCTTAGTAGTCCCGCCAAATAGGTCTTCCAAGGAAACCTTCAGTGGGTGAACCACGTCCTCTCCCCTCCTCTGCCTTCTACCCCTACTGCTACCTGCTGTTCGACCGAGAATTTCCCAAATTTAAAACAGATAATTAAACGGAAATTAAAAAAAAAAAAAAAAAAAAAAAAAAGGAAAAACAAAAAAAAGGAGCCCCATTAAGAAAATCCCCATAAAAGTCACAGATAAGCTTACCTCCTCCAAATGGGCTTCCTCCAAAGAAGGATTGGAAGATGTCAAATGGATCATGCATACCACCTCCACCGCCCATTCCTTCTTTGAGTGCATCCTCACCATACTGATCATAAATCTCACGCTTCTCTGGGTCACTCAAGACCTCATAAGCCTGAGCCAGCTCCTTAAACTGAAAAGTAAAGATGGTAACGAACACCATTATTAAACACTCTTCAGACATCACTAATTAGAATTCGGTTAGATGTTAAATTCGGAGAGAGAAAAAAAAAAAAAAAAAAAAAAATCGCCTCCCAGTACAAACTCCATTAGCCCGAGAATATCCCCATCGTCAGATTACGTCCCAGCCAATCCTCCATAAATTTAATTTCAACATAATAACTCACAAGCACAACCCAAGATGCTCTCCTCGTTCAATTGTAACATATATCAACAAAATCTCACATAAAGATCTATACAAGAGAAACCCAGCAAAAAAAAAATAAAAAAAAAAGACTAAAGAATTCAAATCAACAAAACACCCGATAGATCAATAGAACAGAAAACCCAAAAAACGGGGGGAAATTTTACCTTTTCAGGATCGCCACCCTTATCAGGATGATTCTTTATGGCAGCTTTTTTGTAAGCCTTCTTGAGATCTTCAGGAGAAGCATTCTTAGGCACACCTAAAATCTCATAATACCTTGTACTATCACTCTTCTTAGGTGCCCTCCCAAACATCTTACCTTTCTACCTTGCTTCAAATCAACCCTTTCTTCCAAAAACAAAAAAAAAAAAAATGAAAAAAAGAATCAGTTCTCTGTTTCCTTCTTCAGATTTCCTCCTCCCAGAGAGAACCAAACAGCATAGGCTTAGAAAAACGGAACTACATAAATTTACATGTGCGGAATGAGATTTTATATAGGACTTGAGAGATTCAACGGTCTAGATTCATCTTTTTTGGAGCTTGAAGTGGATTGTGGCCGTTGGATGGAAGAATATGTATATACACATATATAGTTGGGATGATTATAGAAGAGTCTAGAATTATCGCGTAGTATTCAGAAAATATCGCTGAATCAACGGTTGCGATTTTAATTCTAGAGGGTTCTCGTAAAGGGAACGTAGAAGTGCCGTGGAAGTTCCCCGTTGTTGGGAAGGAAAGCGTTGTTTACTGGCTAGAAAGCGTACTGAACCCCGAGTACTTCTCAAAGAAGTTGAATGTGCATGTACGTATCTATCAATATTTTTTTTTTTGATAGTTAATATTATTATATATATATAATTTTTGTGAATATCTTTTATTATTTTTATTTTCATCAATAGGTTCATGAATGGATATCAACAATTTTATTACCATAATTATATTAAAAATACTAGCTTTGCCTTAGGTGTAAAGTATATCAAAAGGCACATTGTGAATTTGTTATTTGAGTCTTATAACAATTCAATAGTTATATGATCGCTATATGAGATGTCAATATTTTACATAAATTTATAAAAAAAATTAGCCAAAAAAAAAAAAAAAAAAATTGTAGGAGCACATTATTATAGTTATTGAACTTACAATAATTAATAAACATAATATTCACTATCAGTTATAATAAAAATATTTAATTTAAATAAATTTTCAACTTCTTTAATCATTGTATATTTGAATATGTACTCATGAGACATATATTTTATTAAAATGTTAGAATTTTTAACCATAATAATAAATAATAATGCAAATTTGAGATATATGCAATTTAAATGAGAAAATAGGAAACTATATATATATAAAAGCATAGTATAAATTAAAGATATCAACTTGAATTTGTAACTCAAACATTGTTTTGTTCCTTCATCAATTTTATACTTTTATATTACAATAGAATAGATACATTTAAAAAAATAAAAAAAGCAAGTTAAGCAAGTTTTTCATTAATTTGAATAAAATTTATTTAAGAAGTTTTGAATTAATTATTTTAGGAGGAAAAAAGGAAAGAATTGATATAGATGAAAAAAAAATAAAGTCTAAAAATAAAAAGTTGAGAGAAAAATGAAAAGTCTTGAAAAATATAATATTTTATTAATAAGATAATATTTTAAAAGTTGTATAAGAAAATGACAAAAATTAATTAAAGTTAGAAATTAAATTATTATTTTATTTTTTTGAAATTTTGAGACACTTTCATAAGTGATGCTACTACCAAATAAGTTGTGTTTTTGACATGAATCAAAATATTAATACATAAAAAGTTGAAAAAGATTCAAAAAAAAAAAAAAAAAAAAAAATACAAAACTACCTAAGAGTACAACTTAATTAGGATAGAGTCATACAATTAAAAAAAAAAAAAAAAAAAAAACTTTTGGAATAATCTTATATATAATAAATAGTTATGTATATTTTTTTTTTCTTTCTTAAAAGTTAAAAATTTATTTAATATAATAAAAAAATATTAATATGATTTAAAGAAAAATATTTAAATTTTAATTTAATCGTTATTTTTTTATTTACGAGAAAGATGTCTATTTAGAAAATAAATTATAAATTATGAAAATAAAGTTTTTTTAGATTGAAGGAAAAACAAGAAAAAAAAGAATAAATTGCAAAACGATAATAATAATAAAATTGACAACTAAAAAAATTATATAAAAATAAATAAATAAATAAAAGTCATAAATGAGTATATCTTTATCTTATCAACAATAATTTAAGGGAGAAGAATTGAAAATATTAAGATAAATATTTAAAAAAAAAAAAAAAAAATCAAAACTAAAGAGAATTTGTTAAAAAAAAAAAAAAAACATTAAGAATTCAATTAATTACAAAGAAACCATTAAAAGAAATCTTTGAGAAACATATTTTAGAATCTTATATATATAAGATATATAAGATAAGATATTTTTTTTCATCAGACTTTTTGGTTAGACCATCCGGTACATGAAACAACTCTTCGACTAATCTGGATTCAGTTTGAGTCACGCCCACCCGCAAAGTCTAATTCTTACTTGAGGGAAGGCTTACGTTAGCTCTTACATGGCGCTTATGGTGAGTATTGAACTCGTGACCTCACGTAGCATTCATAAGGCATTTACCCACTTAAGAAGAATTGAAAATATTAAGATAAATATTAAAAAAAAAAAAAAATCAAAACTAAAGAGAATTTGTTAAAAAAAAAAAAATGAAAAACAAAAAAACCCCTAAGAATTCAATTAATTACAAAGAAAGCATTAGAAGAAAAAGATATTCTAGAAACATATCATAGAACCTTATATATATATAAGATAATATATATACTTTTTTTTCATTAGACCATCCAGTATTCAAAACTATTACTTCAACTAATTTGAATTCAGTTTGGGTCACGCCTGCAAAGTCTAATTCATACTCGGGAGAAGGTCTTACCCTGGCTCTTCCATAGCGCTCATGACAAGTGTTGAACTCGTAACCTCGCATAGCATTCACAAGACATTTACACACTTATATCAAATCAATGACTTATATATATAAGATATATATACGGGATGCAACATTGAACATCCAAGCGGGATGTAAATATTATAATATTTTATTTTAATTTTTAATTTATTATAGATTATTATTATTTTATCATTATGTTAGTACTTTTATGTACTTAATTTATCCCATTATTTTTCTTTATAAATTGGAAAATTGGTCGGTTTAGTCCCTTATCTATTTTCAATAATTAACATAGGTCCACAATCTATTTTTTTGACCTG
>JAXGGT010029185.1:0-14213 GCA_035583425.1 Marsdenia floribunda
AACAGACTTTTGATGATGCTAGGGGTTGGTTGAAGTCTGCAAACATAGATAAAATTTGCAGGTATTGCAAGAAGAAATGACATATTAAGAGTGTTATAAGTTACAGAATAGGAGTACAAGAGTTGTAAGTCAAAAGGGAAAACAACCAGAAAAATCTGGTGAAGCAGATGTAGTAGAAGACTACAGTAATGGTGAACTCCTAATTGCTTCTGATGACGACCCTAAAGCAATCGATGAGTGGATTCCTGATTCTGGTTGCACTTGTCATATGTGTCCCAATAGGGACTGGTTCCAAACATATGAAACAGTATCTAAAGGTGCTATTTTGATGGGAAACAATGCTTCTTGTAAAATTGCAGGTGTTGGCACAATTAGAATTCAAATGTTCGATGGAGTTGTCAGAACACTTGGTGATGTGAGACACGTGCCTGAATTGAAAAGAAACTTGATTTCTTTAAGTACTCTTGACTCAAAAAGGTTCAGATTCACAAGTGAGGGTGGTGTCATGAAGACTAGCAAAGGCTCTCACGTGGTGATAAAAGGGTAGAGAAAGATTACCAGGTTCTATGTTTTGCAGGGTTCAACAGTTACAAGTGATGCAACCATTGCTTCCTCTTCCTTGCCAGATGGTGACATTACCAGACTTCGGGATATGCATTTTGGGCATATGAATGAGAACAGAAGAGGACTTCTTGATGGGCAAAGCATTAGTAAACTAAATTTTTGTGAACACTGCATTTTAGGGAAACGGAGAAGAGTCTATATTCTAAAGGGGTTCATAACACAAAGGGAACTGAGGACCCTACAGAGTGCCTTCTGAGGGAGGTGCAATCATCAATGACTAAGTCCCCTCCTATAGCCAAGTTTGAGTATTGCTTGGATTTGGTTGGTGTTCGTTGCTGAAGAATACCTTGTGGAAGAGGTGGAGAATATTTTTGTCGAAATTGGAGTTCATTTTCATACCTTGCACTTCCAAAATTCATGTCAAGGTGGAGATTGTTAGAAATCGTGACCCAAATTCTATTTGGGCTAGGCCCATATTGTTGGGAATTACTCCTTTTTCCTATTCCACATAGGATTAGGAACTTGCTCCTTTTTCCTATTCCACATAGGTTTAGGAATAAAGGGAGGAGCCTATATATATGTGTATTGCAGGGTCTTCTAATTAGAACATTGATTCATAGCATTCATAGCTATTGACGGTACATTGATGATCATAGTCTTTGATTTCCTTTATAACTTGATTCGACAATATTTAATATACGTTCCTCTGCCCGTAGTTTTTCCTTTCTAGGGTTTCCATGTTAAATCTGTGTGTTCTTTTGATTGTCATAACATCCCCAATTTTATAACATTTTTCACAATATTTTTCATCTTATCTATATTATTTATTTTTAGATTTTTAATTTTGTCTATATTCCCCACATTTTCTAATACTTACCACTTTAAAATTTCGTCACACCTAATTCATTGTTTTATTTTCATGACTCTTAATTCTCCATCTTTAATTCCTCATCATATATATAATGCATACAATTTTTTTAGTTTTATTCTTTTTTCCTCTTATTCAATACTAATCTGGTACTCTTTTACTCTCACCTCACTTTACATGCTTAGTATTATAAATATTATATGTTTACTTTAGTTTTAGTTTTAATTTTTTTTTTTATATTTTTATCAATAATTTATAACCAATATGAATAAATACAAAAAACTATTTTAGGTAGATTATTGCATACCTAGGAGCATAGTATCTATCTAGTGTGTATATATACACACGCACACATATATACAATGGGTAAGTTAGTTTTCTTTCTTGTAACTTGTAGATAGGCCTGTCAACGGGTTCAATCAGGTCCGGAATTACAAGTTCCGTACCTCGACCCGTTGGACCCGTTCCTTACCTGATACTCGTCAGGTCCAAAAAATTTATACCCATACCCGACCTTATCGGGTTTCAAGTTCGAACCGGGTATACCCTATCCAAAATTTTATTTTTTTCTTTTAAAAAATAATTTAATTATTTTAAATTAAAATTTATATTTAAATGACTTATAATATAATTTATATTATTATAATAAGTTATAATATTTAAAATATAATTTAATTATATTAACAATTAAAAATTCATACAAATTAAATTATAAATTAAAATATAATGTTTTAAAATTATCAAAGTTGTTAAAAAGAATATAAAGTTAAAATTGAAAAAAATATAAAATAAATGATAAAATATATATAAAAACTCAATATATTTTTATTAATTTAATAAAAAAAAAACCTCTTTCAAATACTTTAAAACCATAATTATTATAATATATTTAATTTAAAAAATTTTCGGGTCGGACATGTATCGGGTAAGGTATTTATAGTTTCGTACCCGGACCTAATTAATATTTAATTTTCGGGTGCGGGTAGGGTCCGGCTACAGGTATGAAAAAGCTAGACCCGTACCTAATATTTTTATGATCAGGTTTGGGTAAGGTCCGAGTATTTTGGACCCATTGACAGGCCTACTTGTAGATTCAATACCAAATATGGTGATGTAGGTGTAAGTTAGATTGGCATAGACATGAGAAGACAAAATAAAATATAGTTTTTATAATATTAGTAGAGAATAATAGTATTAATTTGACTATTAGGTTGACATGTGTTTGATATAGGTGATAAGCATGAATTGATATGGGAAGAGTAATTGTTATGGTTGAGAATGAGGAACAAGAGAAGGAAGAAGTGTTTATTACCAACTCCTCCCATGCCGCATAGACCGATTGCATAGACAACATCATCTTCCAAAGCATCCATGATTTGCTTCTCTAGCAAATCTCGAGATCTCATCAGAGTCTTAGACGTAGATGGTGGCACAGGTTGCAAATCAGCTGGATTCGAAGGGTCGGATACTTTGTCAAATCTGCTTTGAGTAATTTGAAGTTGAATCGAAGCATCGACTTCCTTTTGGGCTTCCACGCTCAAAGAGTAGTGAACCATCGGTAACCATTTCAAGAAGCATCTTTTGCTAGCAGTACTGTTACGATGCTGACGTGCTTTTTCAAGAATTTCATTGCTGGTAATCAAACAATCATCAACCCTCGTTAGCCAATCTTTAACGTTGGGTCGAATAGACTCAAGATTTCTATGGGATACATCCACTACTTGTTGAATCGTCTGTCTTTCGATTTCTAGCTTATGAACTTCCTCCTCGAGTCTTTGGAGGTAAAAATGATGGAAACATACATGTGTAAGCTGATTCTTGATCTTATGCACAAGCTTTTGTCCTATTCCTGTGATAAGTGTTTGTAGAATTCCAGAAATGATTTCTGTAACCATTTGTTTTTGCTTTTCTGGGAAGCAAAGGAATTAGGAAATTCTAGCTGGAATGGAAGCAAAAGTGGTTTTGATTAGCAACACTGAACAAATGAGTAATATTTATACGAGAGGGAAAAGGGGGAAGAAAAGTGAATAAAGAGGTAAAAGGTATAAAATACATTACTTATATCAATAAATTGTACTTTCCTTTGAACATTAGTAAAAGAACATATACCATATGTGTTTGAGTCCAAAGTTTCCCATCATTTACTACATGTGCCCACGGCAAATTGTCATATTTAATCACTAAAATTTTTAGATAGGTAAATAGATCATCACATTTTTTTTTTCTTTATATGCAATCTTTTAAGTCATCAAATACTAAAATGACATGAAATATATCGGTAAAATTTTAGAGTTAAAAGGGACCATTTTCTAAGAGAAAAGGGGATCAAATTGGCAAAATATTTGAAAAAGAGTGATATATCTTTTAGCAGCAATCAATAAATGAGTAATATATCTATATGGAATAATACTTTATTTACAATTCATTGAAAATATGTTCACAAATTTTTACCATTATATGTGTATACTAAAGTAATGCCCTTATAATAAAAATATGGATCTAATTTTTACGATATATTATAAATTTTCAAAGCTAGTTAGTAATTTAACGTTCAAGTTGAATAATATTCAGTATATGAGAAGGAAAAATGGAAACAAATTGAATAAAGCTAAAGCTAAAAATTAAAGCATTACTTATATCAGTCAATTGTTTACTCATACTTTCCTTCAAACATTAATTACTTAAGAATATATTATACCTTCTACGTTTGAGACCAAACTTGTCATTTACTACATTTTATCTCTTATTCTTTCTCTCTCTCTCTCTCTCTCTCTCTCTTTTGGCATAAATTAATTAAGTTTGATGTACTCCTTCTGCTTCAATTTAACTCTCCCAAAGTAGATTATATATTAAAGAGTTTAAACTTTACATTTTCCCCTTCCCTCGGAGTAGCAATTAAGATGACACTTTTTTGAATTGGAATTCATAATTATATTCAAGGATGGAGATGATGAAGGAAATATTGTAGTTTTTTTTTGTATTAACTAACTTTATTAATCATTTATTTGATTGTTGTTATATTATTGGTGTCTTTTTGTGTTAACTAAGTAGCTTTTTCCACTTTTAAGGTTGATTTTATAAAAGTTCAATGGTAATAGAGTGACTAATGGATAGGTTAAAGGGGAGGAAAAAAGTCCATTATCATTGGTCAAGTTTGTCTTCAAATTATACATTTTTATACAATTTTTTTTATCCCATTTAATTAAATTAAAAAATTAAATAACTAAATAATTTTTTCTTTTATGTTTGTAGCTAATTTGATCTATTACGGTCCTTATATATATATATATATATATATATACACACCTCAATTCCTCGGGTTGACGCATACTTGTTTTGACCACCTACTGATCTAACTTGTAGGCAGGGGCACTCAGTTTTCAACGGAGGGCTGGGATGTTTCCCCGTTGGGTAAGGGCATAGCTTTTTGGGCAATGAAACAAAGCTGATAGCATGGAATTTGATCAGTTGTGAACCGATTTTCCCAGTTAATTGGATAGCCTCCATTGGCTTATTACCTGCTAGGAAATCTTTATGTCGGAGGTATTATCTATAAGAGAATTCTTTAATAGTTAAGTTAGAGAGAATATTTGTTAAATTAAAATGACTTTCACTTAATTGATTATAGTTAATCTTTTTTTTAGTATTATACAAGGAAGAAAATATTGAATTCAACGTGGAAACTCGACATAATTTTAAAGAATTAAAATTAGAAGTTCGTGAATTTATATTAGAGCATATTGATACGTGTAAGTTTAATATACTTAAACTGTAAATGGGTTGGGTTGAATTCTTGTAATCTGACAAAATAGGTCAATATCTTTCCAAGTTTTACAATATGTATTTTGTCCATTAAGACATTCCTTGCGCTTCGGCCTAAGGATTTGTGTGGGCCCTTGTTTTTCTTGACCGATGTCATGGTATTCCATCATATTTCCTTCTCTAAATATTTTTTATGGACTAAATAAAAAGAAAATTAAAAAAGAAAAAAAGGGAAGAAGTATATTTTTTATTTAAGACTTTAGATTTGGAAAATGTAGAAGAACATTACTTATATGAATCAATTATACTTTCCTTTGAACATTACTTAAGGAACTATACCATATGTGTTTGAGTCCAATCCTTCTCATCATTCACTACTTTTGTCAATGGAAAATTATCATTTTTTGTTTCTTCATTTGTAACCATTTATATCATCAAACACAAAAATGATATGAAATTTATCGGCAAAGTTTTAGAATTAATAGAATTTTATTGGCATTTTTTTTTTTTTTTTCAAAAAAAAGGAAACAAAGTGAATAAAGCTAAAGCTAAAAGAGCATCACTTACATGAATAAATTGTTCACTCATACTTTCCTTCGAACATTACTTGTGGAACATATTATACATATTATATGTTTGAGACCAAACTTCCCATTTACTATATTTTATCTCTTCTTCTTCCTCTTTTTCTTTTTCCCCTAAATTAAGTTTGATATACTCTTCCCTGAAATTAAGTTTGATACACTTCTATTTCAATTTAACTATCCCAAAGTAGATTATATATTAAAGAGTTTAAATATTGCATTTTCTCCTTCCTTCAAAGTAGTAATTATGATGACAACTTTCTATGTTGAAATTCATAATTATATTTAAGTATAGAGATGATGAAGGGAATAATCCTATAGTTTTATTTTGTCCTTTTATTAATTAACTTTATTCATTAATTATTGGATAGTTATTAGATTAGCGTCTTTTTGTGTTCACCAAGTATTTATTTTAACTTTTAAGGTTGATTTTTTGAAAGTTTGTTAATAATAGGTCTAAAATGACTAATACATAGTTTAAAAGAAAAAACATTTGCATATAATTATCGAAATTTATTTTCAAATTATACGTTTTTTATACAATTTGATTATCCTATTTAATTAAATTAAAAAATAATTAATTAATTAATTAACTTTATCCCTCATATTTATTTAATTTGATCTATTATGGTCATTTATATATATATATATATATATATTAACTAAAGGGATATTTAAAATTTTTGATCAAATCAAAATGATCCTTTATTTATGACATAGTACATTTTACTCATCCAAAAGGCTTAAACGAGAATAATTCATTACATGCCATTTTTCTTTACATGTCGCAGGTTGACAAATTCGTCAATGTACATGTTTTGACCTCCTAGTTCTAAGTTTCAGGTAGGAGCACCCAGTTTCCAACTCACGGCTGGGATGTTTGGCTAATAAATTAATTAAATTTTAAAAAAACAAAAAATTTTTGAGAGACCTAATATAATTATTATTTTTTATTTCATTGACGTTGACCATTAGCTAACTCACGAAGCAACTTATTTAACTAAAATTTAGAACTTAAAGGATTTAAAAGATGAAAAAATAAAGTTAAGGGACTAAGTTGTCAACTTACTATATATATATTCATGTTAGCAATAATTCAAAGATAAATTTTGAAACAATACTAGAAATAAGACTATATACGACAGTCTTACAACTGTCCTATATAATGTAAGTGGCGTATATATTATACACAAATGTTCATCATCGATTTGTTATTGTTGTAAAAACAAGAGTTATTAAAAATATAAGATGACTAAACAATTATTGTATTTGCTTTATATGATGATTAATTTCCGACGGTTATAGAACTATTGTATATAATCCTACAATATATGATAGTTATAAAATCATCATATATACTTCTACTATATACGAGACAACCAAGCACCAAGGGACTGCGGTATAAAATACAACTATATACGACGACTAAAGATCTATCGTATATACTCTTACTATATACGACAATTATAAAATCGTTATATATACTCTTGCTATATATGATAGCTCTAGAACCGTTACATATACACCTACTATATACAATCACTAAAGGACCATCATATATATTCTTTTTAAAATTATATATAAAAAAAAAATGTTATTTACTGGAAGGTTTTAATACAAGGTTCTTCAACTGCTCTTTTGCCTTATATATGGAGTAAATTCTCAGTCTTCCTAAGTCAGGAATGAAGAGACAAATTTGCGCCAACAGATAAGTGGACAAATGAGCCTAACAAAAACAGCCAATGGGTAGTATTATATTTTCACCAATGGTGGATAAAATGTGTCCTCATTCTCGAAGAAATCAACTGTTGCTGAACACTTGAATAACGAGCTTGTTCTATGATTACCTGTTTTATGATTTAATTTTAAATTTTTATGCATTGGTTTGTTTCCCCAAAGTCAGGTTTGCCATCAAGATTCAAAATATAACAACAAATGGAAGTAGTATTGAATATAGTAAAAAAATAAGAAAAATACCCCCTTAATTCTTGCTAGAATGTGATAGATAGCTATGTTGACGGTGCCACCAAAGCTAACTTTATCTGGTAGTATATCCAAATCATGTCCAGCATTTAACAGTCACTGAAATCACCTGAAGAACAAAAAAACAAATGATCATTTTCCATTTTTAGAAGAGAAGACCGATATATATATATATATGAAAATTTCAAGTATTGATAGGCTTGCTTCACGAGAAACAATACCCTGGAAACTAATTATGGCAGCAGAAGCAGCAAGAACAGGATCCACGGACAAGTGTAGATTATTCCCCTCTTTGCCACTGATTACTGCCTTGAAAAAGCCACAACCAGCAAGCATAGGAGCAGGTCTTGATGCAATTACACCGGTTGGATGGAGATGGGATACATGGAGTCCAAATATGGCATCTACATATTCAATAGCACCATCTCCAACCATTTTTTTTGCACCATTTCCAGCATCCTCTGATGGCGAAATATAAGTATCACTGTCCCCTATATATAACATATTAAGATCATTATCTTATATATTATAAAAACTTAATTTGTCAAATATACATATTAATTCTATAGCAAAAAAGCATACAGATACTTATATTGCAAGGAAAATTTGTCTTCGCAGTCATATTTCTCGATTCTGAATTTAACTTTTGAGCCTAGTAATAACAGCCTTAGACTCCCTACTGCCTTATTTTTTTTTTTTTCTCTTTTAAAAAGAATCGCACAGGTACAGGAAGGAAAATGAGGTCTTCCAATTAGAACGATTTTTATCTTCTGGGAAGGAGTGACATAATTTAATCAAGTGGAAAGAAGTGACATAATCCACAGAACATTTTTTTCCCAGTGTATTCAAATTTACATGATTTAGAGAATTCTTGTACTTGCCACAGGATTTAAGGACCATCAGGTTTCATTAATCTTATCCTTAGTCCCACCTAAATAGATGATCTTTTGGTAATTGTTCAATATTTCTTCTTTTAGTTTCCCTTTTTTAGGGCACTTATATAGACTTATATATATGTGTGTGTGTTTCAATTGAAGCAGCAAAAAGAAAATGACAGCCAGGGAAATGGAAAATTGATTGATACACATTTGTTGGCAGAAGCTTGCCTGCAAATGAATTACTATGGAACAAAGCGAATGACAGAAGCATTAATTCCTCCCCTGTGGCTTTCTACTTCACCATAAAAATCACATACAATAACCATAAATCAAAGATCACATACAGTAACTATAAAAATTTCAGAAAGTAAGAAGCAAGATAGCCATTTATCCACTACAAAAGCATACATAAGAAGTAAGTTATATCTGCGGCCCCTAATTTTAAATACCCTGACTTGACCCATTCCAAAGCATTGAAGTTGCAACATGCCAAAAAAAGGTCTCCAATTAATTTACTGAAAGAAACAAGTACCTGAACGGCATATGTTCGCTGGAAAGAACTCTTTTCTGCATTCAGCTGAAAGCTCAACACATTTGGACAAGCACCTCAGATAAGAAAAGGCCAATTAAAAACAAACATTTTGACTGACAAGAAGAATGCATATCCCAAAAATCAAGCAAATGTTTACTGCTGGAACCTTAACAATCATATCTTCAAAAGTCCAAAATTAAAATATAATTTGGAATAGGGCATCATCAGATGAGATTTCGATTCAAAAGTCGCATGCCTTTGCCATTAATTATCTTATCAAATACAAAAGAAGTTGGATATAGCAGTGCGATGTAAGGTACGAAGGTCTTTGAATTGGATGAGACCGAGTTCTCCGAGGTAATCGACGGTGAGGTGAACAGACTCGATGGAGACAATATAAGTTGAACCAGCTGCATAGGCTCAAACCTGAACAGATCCATCGGAGGGCAGAATCCACCTCCCAGTGGCTCTCCCATTTTCGACCGTCCGGTGTTCAGCGACTCTCCGTATTTCCAAAGGCTCTCCTCCTTTCTTTCTTTTTTTTTTTTTTTTTTTAAAATTTATGAGTTGTTATCGAACTCATATTAGATTAATAACATTAATTATGTAGTTAGAAAATAATATATATTAGATACAAAAAAGGTATAAATATATAGATAGGTATGTATTGTGGTAGATATAAGCCCAAGATCTGGGTAGACCCATGATGTTAAAAAAGGCCCGATGAGTTATTACTTTTTTTAGTGGAGCATTTATGATAGTAAAAACCCAAGAGAATTATATCTGACCCAAGTAAATTTCGGCTTATATATCCATAGGGGTATTTTAGTAATTACATTGAGATCTTACAAGAATCACACATTGAATTTCTAACTTTTCCTTTGAATATTCTTTTTGTATTTATACTTGCACAGATATCTAGACAAAATATGTTGACTTGTACCCTTAGACTTTGACTTTTGCTTTGACTATTTTTACCATTTGTTAACTTAAGTATCGGACGGGCCTTAGGGATCTCTTCCCTTTTAGCTTTTGTTTTGCATGTAAGACAGTCAAGACAGAGAGTAGAAGCTTCTTGGAAGGAACCTCCAAATTTTCAAGAAGAACGTTCCTTGGGGGTCCAATGGGCATTTTTACCTATATTGTGTCTTAAAGTCATAACCTCTCAAATCATAAGTAAGACTACTACCAATTTACACTCTTAACTTGAATATAAAATAAGTGTTATTGATTTTGTTATTTTTATTTTTTTAAAATAAAAGTAACATCATTCATTAAAAATTAATATGAATCCAATCAAACTGAAGATCAGCTAATACTCATTTTTGTTGATTGTGAATGTTTATATATGTTTAAAGGAAAAAAAGTATTAAACAATAATATGATCATCATCCTCGAATTAATCCGCCTAAAACAATTAATTTTTTTAATTTTTTAACAACTGTCTTATTCCCAAGATATTTCTAACATAAATTTTTTTATTTTATTCTTTTAAAATATTAAGATTTACAATAAAATTACATTAAAAAAGTATGTCTAACAATAAAAAAGTAATTTAAAAATTAAATTTATATTTAAAATTCAGATAATTATATATATATATGTATCATTCAATTTATTTTTATAAAAAATATATTTAAATAATAATCTATAAGTATTTAATTTTATTTAATATTAATTAACAATTCTTATTAAATTTTATCTATTTCTTATTCCACAGTCAAACCCTCTCTCTCTCTTAAATATAACCCAAATAAAAATCACTTAAGGAAAAAAAACACACACACACACACATATTGTTTCCATCAATATCATTGTAGACAAGGAAATTTTTGTTAAATATATGTAATCGAAAAAGCCCAGTCTTTATACCCATAATAAAATTTAAGAAGACCTAAATATTTTTGGATCGCTGGGCCAAAATTAAATCGACTTAACATACCGAAGGCCCGTGGATTGGTTAGGGAATAACCCTAATTGGAAGACTTCGAGATATTGCCTAATTCTTTTCTAGATTTTTCTTGAATATTTTAAAGATCTTGACAATTTCCTAATTCCTTTTTTTTCGGGATCTTGACATTCAAGACTTGTACCTAAATCTCGAAGATATTCTATCATGTAAACATGGAAATATTTGATATTCGAGTTACCTAAATGTTGTTCAACCTTGGCCTATAAATAGGGTACTACATCAGGGTTACACATATAAACGAATACATTAACTGCGACATCATCAAAGAATACATCAAGATCAATATCAGAGAAAATTCGAACTTCAAAGGAGGAACTCCAAAAGTTCGAGTCTTTTCAAATATTCAAGGCGTTCTTCAAGTCTTCTTCAAATATTCAAGGAGTTCTTCGAAGCATTCTTCAAATATTCAAAGTGTTCTTCGAGGCGTTCTTCATAAAATAAGCTGAGAAGGTTTCAACAACAAAAGATCCTGTGTTTGTTACCAAATCTCGTTAGATCCAAAAATCATGGGCATCGTCAACAAATTGGCATTTCCTGTTGAAGAAAAGAATCAGAGGGTCCTTTCCGCAAATTCGAAAAATTACAAGAGATTTGTACCCACATATTTTAATAAATTTATTTTTCTGTATTTTTCTTGTCTTTAATTTTGCAGACTCGAAATTTATTTGAGAACAAATTTTGGCACGCCCTGTCGGACCATCTCCGCCTCCCATCTCTTCTCTTCAAAGATTAACATCATCTGCAAGTTATGTCATCGATGATTTCAAGGAGCGAGATGTCAAAGCCTACTCATTCAAAAGCAAACAATGGCAAAGGAGGTGTTGCTTCCACAGCTGTTGGTGTAGCTCCGATTCATGGCATGACAACAAGGAGCAAGACAAACACTGCTTCATATGACGAGGCTGCAAATGAGCCACTTAATAATGATATTGAGGTCAATAAAAAAATGTCATCTTCAATAGACAAAGAAGATAGTCTCAAAGGAGATGGTGACACTTCAAGCACTAGAAATACTCATTCATCCCCCATTGGAGGTCCTCAGCCTAAACCTTTCAATCATGAGGAGTCAACTACTCTCTCGATGGCTTTAGTGATGATGATGAGTGATTCAAACTTTGAGGATCAATTGGCCCACCTAACAAAATTGGTGGAAGTTCTTCATGCGTTCCCAACAACAAGATGAGTCCATCGCTCTATTGTTGAATCGAATTGAAAAAAATGGGGAGACGAGTAGAGCTTCTCCAAAGGATCCGGAGGCTCAAAATGAAATGGAGGATTCAAAGAAAACCCAAGAAATACAAGTCTCTTTATATGGATTAATTCCTGTTGATCAATTGAAGGACTTCATTATGGGAACGATAAAAGATAAATGGGAAGCTGGTGGCAATAAGTTCATTCTCACATATGCCAAACCTTACTCACAAAGGATTGATAATATGAGAATGCCTGCTGGATATCAACCACCGAAGTTTCAACAATTCGATGGTAAAGGGAACCCAAAACAACATGTGGCACATTTCGTCGAGACATGTAACAATGCTGGGATGTATGGAAATCTCTTAGTGAAGCAATTTGTGCGTTCTCTTAAAGGAAATGCTTTCGATTGGTATACTGATCTTGAGCCTAACTCCATCGATAGTTGGGATCAACTCTAGCAAGAATTTCTTAATCGCTTCTACAACACTTGTCGTGTTGTTAGAATGGTAGTGTTAACAAATTCATGCCAGTGGAAAGATGAACCAGTGGTTGATTATATTAATAGATAGAGGAACTTGAACCTTAATTGCTGGGATCATTTGAGTGAAAAAGTCAGCCATAGAGATGTGCATTCAAGGAATGCATTGGGAGCTTCAATATATTCTTAAAGTAATCATGTCGAGGACCTTGGAAGAATTAGCTACTCGAGCACACGATATAGAATTAAGCATTGCTGCAAATGGGGGCAAAGCACTAGTTCATGAGACAAGCAAAGTCAACTCATGATACAATAATTCAACCAAGGAGGGCAACGGGCACTTGGAACCATAAGACTCAACCTGATCATAGATGATATGCATTCCAGTGTACTACTTCATGTTATTGATGGAAAAACTTCCGATAACATGCTTCTATGAAGAACTTGGATTCATGAGAATGGTGTCATGTCGTCTACTCTTCATCAATGTTTCAAATATTGTCATAATGGAGCAGTAAAGAGAGTGGTTGCTGATGATAAACCCTTTGTTGAAGTTGAGGCTTATATCGCAGATGCAAAACACTACAAGGCTCTTTTGAAAGATAACAAAAGGATATCTCATTCGAATGAGAAAGATGAGTGGAATACCTCATTTAACCAAAAACTTGCTCTTTCAAAAGTGGAAAATGATGAAAAAGTAGAAACTTTCGCTGAGGAGAAAATATCTCATGAGTTCAAGATGCCTTTAATGAAGATTGAAGTTGTCAAGTCGACAAGTGTCCCTTTGAAAGGTTTCGTTCCACCAAAAGAAAAGCTGAAGTGGAATATGCAGAACTTCCAACATCTTGAACAATGGACGGCTTTGATCCCAATGCTTATGGACTTCTCGTAAAAGATGGATATGACTTATTAAAAAGTCATAATTTATTGGGAAAGCTTCCTACAGAAATTAGCGGGGGAAGAAATAAGACAAGTTTTTCCCCAAAAGAATTAAAAGGAAAAGAATGAAGTTCACACATCGGCTTGGTATATGCATCATCCCCGATTCGACTAAAGATCAAAAGAACCAAATGTCCGGTATATTGCAGAAGAGGATAAAGCAATGTCTAAACAAAAATCTATCTTTTATAGGTTGGGTCCACAAGAGATGAAGCCCTCTAGGAAGTCTGTTTTTGAAGGACCTGGAGTTTCTAAAACTTCAACGTTCGATAAGAGAAGGAAGTTCTACTCTGATAAAAGTTTTCATAGCAAGTTTCCCTTTAAGATGAAAAGAAAAACAATCATTTTAGTATACTGTGGTGAAATGCTAAAGGCTAAATGATAACGCTAAAATATATCATATTTTTAGCATTAAATCAGGTCTAGTTTTGGTTGATTTTTAAAGTATTTCGAATA
>JAXGGT010029214.1:0-14209 GCA_035583425.1 Marsdenia floribunda
ACAGGTTTCTAGTCCATTTTCACCCACCTTTAGATGATATATTTTGACATGATGTTCATTTCAAATTCAGCATTTCAAGTTTCAGTTACTATTGATAATTAGGTGCAGTTACTTCTGATTGGAGTTAACCATGTGATCATTGCATAAGTATTTTAGGGTGTATAGGGAGAACAATTTCATTGGTCAAAATACACATTTTGTTGAGTATGTGGAGTCTGATAGTTGCCAGGAACTCTTGACTGCCTATGAGGCGCGAAGCGCCTCGACGAGCTGGAGTCCGAGGGGCAGCGCCCCTGGAAGGAAAATTAGTTTTTGGGCTTTGCATTTGTATTACCTTTGGCCCAGCCCAGTCGTTGATTCCTAGGGATCAACGATGACCATTTATCTCTCAAATAAAAAATAAAAAGTTTTAAAAAAATGTGGCGCTGTCACTAAGCACTTGCCGATCTGCGAGGGCTCAGCGACGACCTTTTATTTCCCACATAAAAAATAAAAAATTTAAAAAAAAAATCATAGTCATTGCTAAGAACTCGCAGATCTGCGAGGGATCAGTGACGACATATTATTTCCCCCACATAAAAAATAAAAGATTAAAAAAAATGCCTAGCTATCGCTAAGCACTCGCAGATCTGCGTGAAATCAGCGACGACCATGGTTGCATAGCAAATTTGCTAGGGATTTGCAATGGTCGATCAACAAAATGACTTCTATCGGTAAGCGGTCGTTGTTCTTTCGCTAATTAGCGAGGGCCCCTGCCGCCACTGATTGCCGTCACAAATCAACTGTTTTCTTGTAGTGCAAGAAACTTTGTTCAAGATGGCATGCAAATAGCAGTAGATTGCAAAGGTTTACCTTTGGCAGATGTCTTAGTTGCAGGGCTTCTAAAGAAAGAAATTAACAATTTGGATTGGTGGAAACAAATTGGAGACAGTATAGATTCAAGAATTTCTAAAGAAGGTTGTGCCCACATACGAGACTTGAGTTACAAGCATTTATCAGAACCTTTAAAAGTGTGCTTTCTTTACTTGGGATTATTTCAAGAAAATAAAGTAATTCCAGTGCAAAAATTGGTAAATTTATGGGTCGCAGAAGGGTTCATACAAATGAAAGATCAAAAAGATGTTGAGGTTGTTGCTATGCAATATGTGATGGATCTCATTGGTAGAAGTTTGCTAATTGTTAGCAATAAAAGTTCTAGAGGTGGGATAAAGGCATGTCGTGTTCATGATCTTCTGCGAGAATTTTGCTTGGCAAAGAGCAAAGAAGAGCATTTTTTGAAGTTGTTGCATGGGAAAAACATTTCTCATCATACCATGGATGAGAATTACCATGTGTCCATTCAGACTCAACACTTGAAGCATTTTTATGTCCGCAAATCATCTCCACTCTATTCAATATGCATTTGTCCCATAGGTACTTCTCTTGCATTCAATATAAGTCCTACCTCATTTTGCAATGCAATATTTGTCCATGTGCTAAATTTGGAAGAAGCCATGTTTGTTGGAGATTTTCCAGAAGAAATTACTATGTTGATTTTCTTGAGATACTTGGCAGTTTGGTGCACTACCAAATTTATTCCCACAACAATAGCAAGGCTTGGAAAACTAGAAACACTTCGCATTATAAGAAAGGAAACATTTATTTTACTAGCTGACATTTTGCGAATGGAAAGCTTAAGGCATGTGCACATCGGGAAATTTTTTCCTCATGTCTTGTTTGGTACTATACTTCCAATGAAGAATATACGCTCGTTCTCCACTCTGTGCCTTACTTATGGGAAAGAAACAGAAACTTTCTTTAGTAAGTTACAAACAATTCAGAAACTCATATGCCAATTTAGTTTGAATCAACAAAATCATGTGGTAAAGCTAAATTTTCTGAATCAACTTGAATCACTGCACATGACCCACGATGGTCGCCTAAGGCTTCGTAGCTTTGTATTCTCCTTGCCCACAAATATCAAGAAATTGACACTATCAAGTTTCAGACTACCATGGAGTGAAATATCAAGAATTGTGGAGTTACCAAATCTAGAGGTTCTCAAACTATTGGTGGATGCTTTCATGGCAAAGTTTTAGGTCATGGAAGCTGAGGAGGAGTTCAAAAGGCTGAAATTCTTGAAGCTTCAAGGCTTAAATGTTCAAAAATGGAGTGCATCTTACAAGAACTTCCCTTCCCTTGAGAAGATTGTGGTGGAACAATGTCATAAACTTGAGGAAATTCCTACTGAATTTGTGGAAATTTCAACTCTAAGGAATATTTGTGGGAATATGTGGAAATTTGTGAAATTTGTGGAAATTCCTACGTTGTCGCTCTTCTGTTGTGAAGTCAGCCAAAGAAATAGAGGATCAACAAATTGAATTAGGAACCTTGAACTTCAAAATGCAAGCTGTTTAGATTTTGACAAAGAAGTTGTTTGGATGAGCCAGAATAATTTTCTCATGGAAAATCATAGGTACAAATGTGCTCCTCATTTTTTCTTCTCTTCTTTTTCTTTTTTCAAAGCTTAAAGTTTGTCAACATATTGAATAAATCTTCATTAATTATAATTTCAATGATATCTTATTTCATGAAGGTGTTGGAATTCTTGAAGTGGGATTTCTCTTCTAAAATAGGACTTCTAGGGACATGGTTCCATCAGTATGTTTTATATCCAGTGCTCTGTGTCTTATGTCCATTGTCATAATTCATGTGATTCTCTAGTGCCATTGTGCTTCGTAATCTATTCATCTTAAACACTTCAATTTTCTATCGTTCACTTTGTCTCCTGACAAATGTACATAGTTACATTGCTGCAAATTATTATAATCCCTATTTCCATTTTCTTGTTCCTTGTTTTTTTTTTGTTTTTTTTTATTTTCCTAGTCTCCTTGTGGAAATGATAATTTTGGTACTTCCTTAGGCTATGCAGTCAGTCGATCCATGAACTAGTAGAGCATAATAATATTATACCTCAATATGAATAGGAGTAATAGCCCAAAGAAATTATGTCTACTGTCAGCTCAGGTATTTTCAAGAAAGCAGTGTTGGAGCCAGAACAAGAACCTCCCACATTGTAATTATCCAAAGATCATAGCTTTTAAGGATGGATAAATACATATAATATATATTACAGATTCTAAGGTTTAATTCTTGACTAACCACCTTGACAGAAACCAAGACCACAAATTCTGCAATAGTTTGGGCATTCAAATTATCCTCACTCAGCACAAATGTGGAACTATCTTTTGTATTATAACTATCTTACTTTCTGAAACAAGATCTTACATGTATTTATTATTACTGACTTAATTTCTTTCATCAAAATTTTCAGATAATCCAACGTAATTGGTTATGTAGACAATACTTTTCAAATATTTTTTAATGTATGTTTAAAGCAAACTATCGCAAACTCACTCCCTCAAACTTAAACTGAATAATCTAAAAAAAGGAGAAAAAAAAAATCTTTTATTGATTCTTAGTGATGATACTATCCAACAATAAAAAGTAAAATTTTACGAAAAATTTATAATACAAACAATTTATTCGTACTGACTACTTCCCTAATTATTTCTCTCCAAGGTTTTTTATTTCTATTTTTTTAATGGTGCTATTAAACATGGCAACACTGAAATAGGGGTATAGAAATGAAGTGCAAATGGAACTTCATCCCACAATTCTTCATTCGCTGAAGAGTGCCATTCAATCAATACACAACCACTATGGGGGCATCAACTAGTACAAGATCATGTCAAGCAACTGAAGATGAACTAACATGTATAAATCCAACTTATGTTATAGTAAATCTTGTAGAATGTACCATCTATGGTATATGGCCCTGCAGTTATTGATTGTTTAGGAGCAACTTTAGAGATTTATGGAGAACCTGACAGTGAAGGACCAGATGTTGATGAACATGATTCGGAGGATGAAGAGAATGAGAATAACTTTAATCAACAACGTGATAAGGTACATGTAAGTGAACATGGTACAGTGATATGGGATTTGGTGAACTTGTGGATGATAACAACATAGGAAAAAATATTAATATGCAAAGGTGAGAATGATAGTGAGTTGAGATTGAGAATGAGATTCAATGATAAGGCTCAAGTTACTTATGTTGTAAGAATGTGACACATCCAACAAGGTTGTGAATTCACAGTTGTTAAAAGTAAGAGTACCATCTAAATAGCTAAATGTAGGAATAAGACAAGACAAAATCCATGTAATTGGTATATTAGAGTCATTTGGAGACAATCAAACAATCAGTGACAGATTTTAGTTTTAAGACCTTATCTCATGTGCTATGCGAGTTGTGAACAGAAACTGCAAAAAATTTGACACACACATATATTGCAAGGAACATCACACATCTCATAAGGAATGACCCAAAGACTCTTGTAAGTGTTGTCCAAAAAGAAGTACACAAGTTATTTCACAGTTGTTGTATCTACAAAAAAGGATGGTATGCAAGGAAGGTTGCAATTGAGCTCTTGTTTGGGAGCTGGAATGATACATTTAAAAAATTACCAAAATACATGTGTGCTTTGCAAAAAGAAAATACAGGTACAATCTTACATTGGAAACACCATCAATCCAATTCTAAACATGATAAGGTATTTCACTACATATTTTGGTCCTTCAAGGCATCTATACCTAGATTTACCTATTGTCAACCACTAATTTCTATAGATGGTACATTTGTTAAGGTGCATATAAAGGAGTTCTTCTTGTTGCTAGTTGTTGGGATGCAAACAACCATTTTTATCCCTTGGCATTTGCAATTGTTGATGAAGAACCTACTGCAAGGTGAAGTTGGTTTTTACGACTTACACAACATTATGTGGTACCCAACAGGACTATTTGCTTAATCTCTGATAGATAAAAAGGTATTTTAGGTGCAATTAGTCATCAGCCAGAATGGCAACTAACACATGTAGTCCATCAATTCTGTTTAAGGTATGTTTGGGCAAACTTCAAAGTAGCATTCAAGAAGAAAGAGTTATCTAAATTCATGTACAAGGTAAGATTTACAAGTAAGATCACCAAATTCAATGTGTGTATGGAGGAGATCAAATTGAAAAACGCGGAAGCATTTAACTACTTGACAACTGTAGATCTTGAAACATGGATAGTAACTTGACAACTACTTGACCCTTCCTGATTTCACACTTAGGTAAACTGTTCAAAATATCATCAAATATGAACATCATCAAGCGAACTTATTTAAAATTTCCAAGTATTGAGACTTTACTACTACAGGATTATTCTTTTATTTACAAGACACAAACACATTTATGAGGCTAAAATGTTGCATAATCCTTTAATTATCTGAGTAATCTCTATAGTAAAGCATAATGTGTAATATGATCTTACGTGGTTTAATATTTCAAATAGCTCATTGAAAAGGTCTATTCTAATTAGGATGTTCTTGACGAGATGTAAACGTAAATGACTACAAGCCACATAAAAAATCCTACATATTATAATAAATTGTTTTGCAACTGAAGGAATCAATCTAAAGTATGGTAGACATGTTCTCTATTGAAGGCAATTTAACTATAACTGTGAGTGCCCATTTCGTGGAGTCTCCATGTATATCATAAGAAAGAATGAGAATTGCAAATCAAGGGCTAAATGGAAAAAACAACTACCTTAAACATCATGACACTAGCAACAAAGGTCAGTGTAGTGAACATAATATACATGATCTTGTACCAGTTGATGCCCCATGGTGGTTGAGTATGAGTTACTTCTAGTTGAAGAAAAACAATCTCACTCATTGATGTAGAAAATTGATTGAATGACACTCTTCAGCGAATAAAGAACTGTGGAATGAAGTTTCATTTGCAATTTATTTCTATAAACCTAACATGAAGGGTGATGGTCCAAGTCATCTACGATTTAGGAGGTATTGATGTTCAATGGATGCAAGACATCATAATTCACCTCCAAGATGCGGTAACTGTCATATGTCTAGGCAATATCAACTCTTCTTGAACCGATAATTCCTAACATAGTGTTTATTCAACACGCTTGTACCAAGATATGTGATGTATTTTAAATTTGGAATTCAATATAATATTTTTTTCTTATTGACTTACTAATTTTGTTATAGTTTTAATGGTAAATTTGCATAAATAGTCGCCAAACTATGGTCATTTGTGACACTGGATCCTGAATTATGTTAAATTGTGTGGAATTGGTCTTTCTGTTCAAAACTTTTGTTATTTTATCATTAATTTTAAAAAAATGTCGAAGGCCATTTTAAGCATTTCACAATAACATTATACAAAAGAAAAATATATTATTGATACAAATACATATACATATAACTCTTCACCATACATATATACATATATCTTGGTCTTTTTGTTGTTTTCTTGTATAATGTTATTATGAAATGACTAAAATTTCCTTGGGTAAATTTTTTATTTTTATTTTTGAAATTAACAGTAAAATAAGAAAAAATTTTAACGGAATGACCAATCTCACACAATTTAACATAATTCAAGGACCAATGTCACGTAATTTAAGATAATTCAAGGTGCAATGTCGCCAAAAAATTAATTCAGGGACTAATGTCACTAAATGGACATAGTTTAGGGACTATTTATGCCCATATTTTCTAGTTTTAATTCTTTGACTTTTATATAGTTTTAATTGTTTGTCAAAGCAAAATTTTATAATTCATACAAAAAATGTAACATATGTTTCTTAGAATTTGAAATTGCTTAAAAACTCATTTTAAGAATGAGTCTTTAGCATAGGACGCATGCCCAAAATGAGTTATACTAGGACTCATTAAGACTCATTCTTAATATGATTCCTTGTTTTAAGACGCATATCCAATATGAGTTAGAGCGAGACCCAATGGGACCTATTATAACTCATTCTTAAAATGAGTTTTAAAGATAAATCCCAATATGACTCATTTTGAAAATGTGTCAAAGCTATTTTAGCATATAGTTTCAAAACCAAGGCAAAACATGGAGTCTTTTTAAAAAGGAGGGCCATTTTAGGGAAAAACTCGCTTTAAATATCACCTTTCCAACTTGGAATTTTTGGAAATTTCAGCTTAATTTAATCCATTCAATTAATTAGATGGGAAAATTTATAGGGAATCACTTGAATTAATTTCAAAGGCGAATATGTATCTTAACGTGATTCTTAAGATATAAACAATCAGATTGAAGATTTCTCTAAGAACCATTCTTGGATAAATTTAATTGATCAGGAGCTTATTAGTTGTTTTTGATAGTTTCACTCTTCAATTCATTCATCATTCTTACAATAAGCCTGCTCATTATTTTGGTAACTTAGGGTGTGGTACCCTTGATTGCCGAGCCTTTTCAAAACTAGACCAGGTAATGTTTCTCCTTCTCATGTTACCTCAACTCTTGAAGCTGATATTCCTACTGTGTGTCTAAACACTAACTTTCAAATTAGTGGGATTAATATGTAAGTCTTATCAATAATCCGTTAATTCAAGTAGAAAGCGCTTAATTCTTCTTAAAATAAAGTCTTAAGTTTAAACTTTGTGAATCACAAAATGAGTGTTAGAGAGAGCTTTTTTTGAAAAGGGGATGACGTGTCACGACCTGAGCTTATGAGCCTGCGCGGGGAGTATGTGTTAGATAGTACCTAGGGTTAATTTCATGGCCTATTCTAACTTTACCGAAAAGCATATCTTGAGTTCATAATGAATATTTAAGCCCATGTTTACATTTCATGATATATCTAAGTACACCTACAATGTTAGACAAAGTATCACACGACGCAGCTTAATTCCATATTATTTGAGATCTAAAGTGGCTACAAAATATCGGGATGTTATACTAGAAAAATATGCAATTCTTGATGCAACAGTTTCATTGACTAATGTATATATTTTCTTATTAGCATTGCAATTTTTGTAAGTCTTAATAAGTTGCAACAAATAATTTTTTTTCTGTTTTAACGTCATCTGAAAGGATAATGCTTGTTTTTTTGCTTTTGGTTTCATGGTCAATCACTGTTCATTTCTTTTCTCTATCTCTATCTCTCTCTATATATGTATAGAATCACAAATGAATAAAGGTTATGTTGTTTAGTGTAATAAGTCTATCTATATTGTAATGAAGCCAAATACATTTGAATTTTTCTATTTTAGCATTGTTGAACCCTAGACATGAATTTTAAGAAAATAATTTTGATTCATTTTCTTTCTCTTTTAGTTAATAGGATTTGAAGATGTATATACATATATGTATGTATATATATTAATTAAAATAGTTATTGGACAAAAAAAAAATTGAACAACTACTTATTGAAAATTGAAAGTTTTTTAGGGGTATTTATGGATGTGATAGGAGTAATTAATTAATATATAAAATATCTAGCATAATATGGTGCAAATGCATTTCACTAGACTTTATCTTCATGAAATAATTCAAAATAAAGAAATCATGCTTCCACCAATCTATATTATCGATTTCTTTCTTTAGAATCATTTTGACAAAGATAAGACTCCAAGACTATGCCACATGACTAAAAAAGTAGCACAAGACTATTCCTAATGGAATTCAGACTGAAGACCTCAACATGGCAAGTTAGGTAGAGGTACCTAAGCAAAAAAAAAAAAAAAAACCCTACCAGATTACCATATCTTGTTTTGGAAGGTACCTTTATCATGAACATTAAACGCTACAAAAAAAAAGGGTTATTAGGATACTCTGAAGTGCCTCAATAGAGTATGTTCTCGATATAAATGTCTCAACAAAGATATAAATGCTTAAACTCTTGCCTCCAAAATAGTCTCAAGGTGAATTTTATGTATGAATAAAATTGAATTTTTAAATTAAAAATTTGAGACATTTTTTAAATTTATTAAGTCATTTTTAATTGTCTAAATATTTATTTTTAAAGACATTTTTTACATACGTAGTAATAGATGACTTTTATAACTTTTAATTTTAAAATACCTTAATAAATATGTCTTAATAACTTTTGTTTTTTTTTTTTTTTTGTAGTGAAATAACCTTTTTTTTTAGGAGGTCCCTACTTTATGAATGAGCAACTTGACTTATAGGATACGGATATATGGCCATATATCTAACTTAGCATCCATAGCAACATTATGGATTCTACTAGTAAACAAAATTTGACTATATAAACTTTTAATAATTTCGAAATGATATAACTTTAGTGCATTCCATGGATCCATCAACATCCCAAAATGTTATCCATAACTATGAGCTATATTTTTGTCCTTTTATTCAAACATTAACTTTGGAAGCTTGTTAATTAGATAAATCTTCTATATCCATTAAACTATTATTTACTTGATAAATCATCTTTTAAAATGTCAAGTAAGAAATTTAATTTTTTGTGTCATGTCATTGAGAAACAATACACCATGTAGATGTAGTCTTACCTAATCCTTCTATTCAAAATATTGAGATAATAAGGACTTTTTTTTATCCACGTGTAAGCCAATCTTGTGTCTCCTTTACCTTATGTTCAAAACCCAAAACTACTTCATCCATTCTCTTGCACACAAAAATTTTATAATTCAAAGGAACTATTTGATTCGAATTCATTTCAGTTCTATGTGTGTAAGAGTCTTGCACTTGATCTTTGATCCACTTGACCTTGGCCAAAACATGGTCATTTTCTTCTTGGACAACCTTATAATTTCCATAACTAGATGTATGAGAGGTCGTATAATTCAACTTCAGAAGGAAAAACAAAATCATAATAATTAGCTCACTAGAATTCAATAGCGAATAGTATCATATTCATAATTTTACCAACTCTTAAACTGTGATTTATGGCATTTTTTGACAAAATTTCAACTCTTATTTTCAAAAAAAAAAAAAAAAAAAAAATTATAGATTTTTGATAACCATACTTTTATATGGAAGCTTGTTTTTAGGAATTTTTTCTTCAGGTTATATTCTTTTTTTATTTTCTTTTTGGACTTTTAAGGTTTCTGGCAAAATTCTGTTCTTTTGTCCCGTAATATTCATTATTTTAAATAGGTGGACAACCGTGAGACCCTTTCTCCTGGGGGCCTTGGGCCTGCGCAATGGCAGGGGTTTGTCGTCTATGCAAAGAAGTTGCCCATGTACCCGAGAGGTGTCATAGGTGTCGGGGACATCCATAGAAGACAAACTTAGGTGTTTGGGACCCAAGTATTGGAGTGGCTCAAATGGTGCCCATGCTTGTGCATGCATTACATACCTTGGCTATGGAGTTTGTCAGACTTTAGCGGCACACATTTGTTCAATAGTTCGATGGATGGACTGAGCAAGTAGACTCAGATGGTTCGGTGACATGACGGTTCGTGTGGGTTAGCGATGACCATGCAGTGGTGCAGACTGGTGCGGACCATGGTCAAGTTAGGCAGGCGGTTCAGCTAGAAGACTTGGTTAACTTGGAAGGTTCTAGAAGGTTCCAGAGAGTCCTAGAAGACGAAGACTTAGTCTCTTGACCTATTGGATCGAGGAAGCTTCACGGGCTTCAGATACGGGCCTTGAGGATCTCTATACATGTGTTATGATCTTGGCCATCGGTGAGAGCTCCTCTTCTCTATATAAGGAGAGAGCTCATTCATTTGTATTCATTCACTCTACTAGAGAAAGTTAGAGAGAGAAGCTTTAAAGCATAGTTCTAGAGAGAGAAGGGCGTGAAGGCATAGATAGGTTAGATAGTTGTGTGCTTGTTCCTATCTGGGCTAGGGGTATTAGCCCGAGTGACCTCTATTCGTAGGAACTCACATTTGTATCTTGCATCATTTTCTATTTGGAATATAGTGAAAGGTTGAGCGCCTTTACCCGTAATTACTTCTGTTTGATTGTTTATTACCTTCTTTTAGGACGTTCAAGTGATTATTGAGGCGTGTGTTTTGGCCTGTGCATGTTGGGACATACACCTTGTGAGAAGTTGGTATCAGGGTGTAATTGTGAGATCTACTACAAAAATGTTGAGTTCATCCGTTGAAGCATCCGAAAAAGGAAGTCAAGGAGTGCATTTGGATTCTTCTCCAAATGTGGATGCGAGAGACAACGATCGATTGATAAGGTTAGAAACCCTTTTCTTGCATTTTTTTAATGTAGTTGGTATTTATGAATATTGGAACAATGTCCCAACGCTAGTGGAGCAGATTGGTTTGTCCTCCGATATGTGTGTTACCTCAAGTGACCTCTCTTCTTAGGCACTCATATTTGTATCTTGTATCCTTTTCTTTTTGGAATATAGTGAAAGGTGGGGCTCCTTTGTCCGTAATTACTTGTGTTTGATTGCTTATTGCCGTCTTTTCGCACGTCTGGTTGATTAGTGAGGCGTGTATTTTAGCCTGTGTGTGTTGGGACATACACCTCGTGACAAGTTGGTATTAGGGCGCAATTGTGAGATCTACTGCAAGAATGTCGAGTTAATCTGTTGAAGCATTCGAAGAAGGAAGTAAGAAGTGTGTTTGGATTCTTCTCCAAATGTCCATGCAAGAGTCAACGATATCACAGCGATGTGCCAACACTGGTGGAGCAGATTGGTATGTCCTTCAATATGGGAAGGCTTCAAGACACGAATGAGAGCTTGAGAGCCGATATCAGTTTATTGAAAAGGGTACTGCATGACATGGAGACTACTGCTGGTGCTAGTAGTTCTGGTAAGTCAAAGGTAAATATTCCTAAGTCTAAGACTTATGATGGTATTTGAGATGCTATAGTGTTCAAAAACTTCATATGGGATGTGGAGCACTACTTTGAGACGACGAGGATACCAGTGGATGAATAAGTTGCGATTGCAACTATGTACCTGATAGACAATGCCAAGCTGTGGTGGCGAACTAGGGAGAAAGACCTAAGGAAGTCTAGGGTATGGACATTCAGAGAATTGAAGGCAGAATTGATGGAGCAATTCTTGCCTAAGAATTCTGCTTGGCAGGCTAAGGGAAAGGCTTAAGAAGTTAGAAAAAATAAGGACTGTTCGTGAGTATTTGACAGAATTCTCTTCTCTCCTTCTTAACATTTCTGACATGTTCGAGCAAGATAAGTTGTTCAACTTTCTGTCAGGCTTGAAGAAATGAGCTAGAGTGAAGCTTATGCGACAAGACCCGCAGGATATTATTGAGGCCTATGGCATGACCGACAGATTGGCAGATTCTCTGGCTTCATTTCCACCGGAACTTGAGAAGGGGAAGTCTCCAGTCAAGGACAAGGGTAAGTCGTCATGAAGTAAATTTAAGTGGAAGGGTCTTTGTTGAAAAGCAAAGGAATTATGGCGTGTCTAAGAAATGCAAAGTGGAGTGCTACAACTATACGGAGTTTGGGCATATGTCATATGTATGTACAAAGCCCATACAGAACTTGGTTGCCGCCTAAGTAAGTGAGTTCAGTGGGACAAAAGGGGAGTCACCTGCACGTGTGAATTCCATTTAGTTGTGCAATGTCATTTAGACGGAAGTCAAACCAAAAGCTATACGTGGGTTGCTATACATGCACGTGTTGGTAAATAGCCATGAGATGTTGGCCATGGTAGATTTAAGAGCGACACATAATTTTGTAGCTAATAAGGAAGCTACTCAGTTGTAGTTGGTACAACAAGATTGTTCCCATTCCATCAAGACCATGAATACTGAAGAGCACCGAGTCAGAGGCAATGCAATGGTTGAGTTGAAGTTGTGGACATGGGAGGGTCAGTGTAGGATGACGGTCGTTCCACGATGATTTTGACTTGTTTTGGGGATCGAATTTTTGGCTATGGCTAAAGTGGCAGTGTTGTCACACTTGCATAGATTGATGATCATGGACAAGGTAGCGCCTAACTTTGTGTAGGGTGTGTACAAGGATCAATCGCAGAGAGAGGGCAAGGGATTGTTGACTGCTATGCAACTAAAGGATGGGCTTAGAAAGGGTGAGCTGACGTACTTGGCCTTTTTGTTGGAAGAGGCAGCAGTTGTACGCCCAATGTTGCCTGATGCTGTGTCCAAAGTATTGGATGAGTTTGGAGATATGATGCTCGAGGAGTTGCCGAAGACATTGCCCCTGAGTAGTGCTATTGATCATCAAATTTAGTTGGTACTTGGAGTTGTACCACTTGCTCCTACTACATTTTGCAAAGCAACGAAGTTGAGTCCGTTCGAGTTGGTGTATGGACAGCAGCCTACTACCCCACAAGATTTAGCAATGGCGGTGCCAAATATAAGTACTTGTCTAGCGGCTCATAGGTTTGCAAGGGAAAAATAGGAGTTGATTGCTCAAGCACAAGACAGTTTAGCTTTGGCACAATAGAGGATAAGGAGATATGCGGATCAGCATAGGTATGATGTGAAATTTGTGGTTGGCAACTTGGTGTTGTTTAAGTTGACTCCTCAGATTTGGAAGAAGATCAACAGTAATGATGTTCATCACGGACTGACTCCTCAGTTTGAGGGACCTTTTGAGGTTATGAAGAGAGTTGGCAAAGTAGCATACATATTGAAGCTGTCGGATCGGTTGAAGATTCATCCCACATTTCATGTTAGCGTTTTGAAAAAGTTTAACAGGGATGAATTGGTCGCTTTGAGATAACAGACTAGACGAGCACTATCAGTGATTCGGAAGTAGTTTGACATGGTGGTAGAGAAGATTCTGGACCATAGGATGATGGGACAGAGTAAGAAGAACCGAATGACAGATTTCCTTGTGCATTAGAAGGGCGAGAATCTGAGCTTTATGCTACATACGAGAGAGATTTCACTCTTTGGCAATTTGAGAGAGTAGCTCTAAAGTGTAGTTCTAGAGAGAGAAGGGCGTGAAGGCATAGATATGTTAGATAGATATGTGCTTGTTCCTATCTGAGCTAGGGGTGCTAGCCCGAGTGACCTCTGTTCATAGGCACTCATGTTTGTATCTTGTGTCCTTTTCTATTTTTAATATAGTGAAAGGTTGGGCACCTTTGCCTGTAATTACTTGTGTTTGATTGTTTATTTCCTTCTTTTCGCACATCCAAGTGATTAGTGAGGCATGCATTTTGGCCTATGTGTGTTGGACATACACCTCGTGCCAACAACCATATGACATATACTTGATTTTAAATAAAGTTTTTATTTAGGGTTTCATTTTTCTCTAATATTTTTAGTTATTCTTAGAATAAAAAATATGTTAGATATTTACAAAATTTTTTGATACTTTGAGTATATTAATAGGGACAAAACGTAGTGCATCACGAGTATATATATTTCTAATTTTCTTTTATGGTTGTTAAA
>JAXGGT010029289.1:0-14196 GCA_035583425.1 Marsdenia floribunda
ATATATCAATTCAATGAAAATATCATCATTACACTAATAAAATATATTATTTTTGTCTCCCACTTACTAAACAACTTTTTAACTTGACCCACCTGATTCATTGTTTTTTACAATCCACTCAAATCTTTTTGAAAAAAATAAACAAACTCAAAAAAAAAACTCTAATCCAAATACACCCTTAATTTTAAAGTTGGGACATGTTGATATTGGTGGAGAAGACACTTTGCGTGTTCCACTTGATGATGAAGATATTAGGGAAGGTGATAAGTGAAATAATATTTATATATTTTATATTATTTTGATTCTTATTTTTGAGCTTTATTTATTTCTTATTTTGTTTTGTGTTTTGTTGAATTTTCAAACAAAACTTCCAATAATATTAAAAAAAAATTAAGATTTAAAAAATCGGAAGTCATAGGATTATACTTTACAATCCTATTGGAACTCATAATGTTTTGTACAATAAATAAATTTTGTAAAAACATTAAAAAGAGAATCTTTCTTTACGGGGCAAAACTTAGACTTAGGTATTTCTATTCAAAACATGAGTTTCTTAGATTTAGTTTATTCAATCAAGATTGATTAAGGTTTGATTTTTGCCAATTTTGTGAGGTTAATTGTACTTATAACTTTCTTTTATTCTGTAATATTTATGCAATCTTCTATGCTCTAAATTTATTGGAATTTCAGTAGTGTTTATTGTTTTTTCTTTAAAATAATTCTGCAATCTAAAATCTTAAATTTGTAATTATTCGAGTAATTTTAGAACTTAGCGGTTAATATCAAGAATGACAATGATTTTTATTTATTGTTTTGGTAAATAAAAAATAACTATTCTAATAATTACTTTTTGTTCTTGTTAAAGATATACATGATTTTGTTTGAATATATGACAATGCTTATGTATCTATCAACCTTAAATTAGGTCTTTCTACTATTATTTCTATCAATTTATTAAATCTTAGAGAGCTTATTTAAAATTTATTAATTAGTAAGAGATTGATTATTGAGCACTTCGTAATCAATCTATTATGTAAGAAAAGATTGATCATTAGTGCTTGATGACTATAAATGAATTATTATTGAAATAAATGAATTATTTTTACTATCTATAATCAATTGCAAAAATCATTATTGAGATTATATATTGGTTGAATATCTTTATCTATTGATTCATCTACGTAGCGACTAATATTCCTCTTTATTATTTATTACCTCATTATCACCCTATTATTTAGTTTTAACTCTTAGGTTTAGAAAGTAGTAAGAATTTTCAATCTTTGGGGGATCGACCCTATTGATCATTATATGTGGGAATAACATTTTTTTTTTAGGATTTAATTTGGTTGATTCAACACCCATCATAAGGAATCAACAAATATTAGTTAAGTGTGGTTACATACTTGTACGGTGGTAAAACATTATTATTGAAGGATTTAAAGCGGCCACGGGAAAATCTTGGAGATGTGGTTTTTTCTCCATTCAAAAGATCATTGAGGTTTTCTATCAAATTTTCTTTGCCTCGCAAGAAACAACGGACTATGTAATCAATAATGGACCATGGGCTTTTGATAACAATCTTGTGCTTGTGTGACCTTGGACGAGGAATGTTCAATATGCCATTGTAGATTTTGAAGAAGAATTTATTGGGATCCATATTGTAGGTCTTCCTTGTAATTGCTAGACTTTAAAGATGGGGTTAAAGATCACAGAACTGCTAACTAAATGTACCGAATTACTACTCTGGGAAGATAATTAAACACATTAGTTTTAAAATTTTTCTAAATCTGAGTGCTTGTGCAATTGATGGTTTCTCTATGATGGTGTATTCGAGTTTGCACGCCTGATGGCTCACTCTATCCAACATTGGTACTTACATTTTTTGTTTCAAATGTAGGCTAATTGGGCATAGGTACAAGTTGTGTTTAGATACTAATAACCCAATACAAATCTTAGATATGAATTATGACTCATAGCTTAGTGGTGTCAACAACATCAAATCTAATAGGCTTTTGGTGATTAAGGACCTCGAAGAGTTCACTAAGGCTTGAAATTCCCATCGAGCCCAGAAAATTATGAGAACAAATGAGTTGTAAGATACAGTCCAGGAAGTTTTCCACATATCACTAATGAGAAAACCTAGACAAAATTGTAATTTTGAAGCCCAATCGGCTGTGCAAACTGTCCATTTGAGCAGTATAGATTATGGTCATTTGTTTCACAGCCCCATCAATCACAATGATTGGCCTCGCTTGGAATTGCTAAGGATTGGGATTGCCTCGGGTAATTGAAGAATTAAAGAATCTCATCCAGACCGAGAAATTGAATATAATTTTTCTCATGAAGGCTAAACTACTAGAAAGAAGAGCATTACATCTTTGAAATTCATTAGTTTTTAATGGAATTGTGGTTGATCGTCATGGTTTGGTGGGGGGTTTGGCTTTATTTTGGAAGGGTCATGTTGATACGTGTTGTTGGAATATTCATAAGGTCATATAAACATATTGATCAAAAGTTGAAATGCAAATAATGTGGGTTTCCTTATAGAATTCTATGGTAATAATGTTTGATTACACCACACATCTTGGGATCTTTTTTGTATTGGTGCCTAATGAACTATGTTATGGGTTTGTTTGGGAGATTTTAACAATTACTATATCCCTATGAGATGACAGGAAGGAAGGATATGCTTCCACATCTACCTCTACTCCTCAGGCAGATGATAGAACTACACAAGTGTTAAGGAAGCTGAAACAGAGGTTGTAGGAGGTTTGTATGGTCTATCGATGTTGTTGGGTAGAGGAAAAAGATAAACTTTCCTTTGAAAAGTGCATGCTACTAGAGGCAGACGAATGGTAAGAGGGCATCGATAGAAGACTCTAGACCTAAAGTTTACAACCCAACTGCCTTATTAAATTAGGATTTCAAAGGATAGGCCTAATGGGTCTCAAGAGGGCTCTGGACATTACCAACCTAAACAGAGTCCAACTTAAGCTAGTGTTAAGTCTTGTTTCTTAGTCCTAGAAAATCTAGAAGAGAGGACTCTCTATAATTAGAGGAAGTTAAAACATCAGAGAACAGATTTAACAAATCATTAAATATGGGAAAAGTCCTTGTCAAATTATGCCTATGTCCTACTTGGGAACTATAGTTTTTTTTTTTTTTTTTTTTTTTTTTTGATGAATACTTGGGAACTAAAGTTACTAGAGTATTTATGGCAAATAATATCATTTTTACAGCCTATGGGATATTATTGAATAACATGAATGACAAATAAGCAACCATTGACATAGAAATTGCATTATAGAGAAAAAACACTACTTCTTGTCCAATGCCTTAGTTAATTTACGTCTCTATTTACAAGGCATTTATCCACTTATACTAAGCCAAAGGCGAAAAATTAAATATAGTTTATAGAACTAGAGAGTGGCAATTGTGTTAGGTTCATATAATTGTGTCAGATTGAATTAAAATAATTACAATTAACTTGTCAACTTGAACCCAATACGAACCGAAGAAACATGAAAAAGTTGAACTCAAATCTGACACAAAAATTAATTATGTCAATTCGCTAACTCTATTATAACACGCGTAGAATCCAAAACACACTAAATTTTGAAATTTTGCACTTACAAGAGCAAAGTAGGTGTAAAAATGCGTGGCCATAATTTGTTGTGGCAAAAAGCTTGCTTCTTGAGAATCACTAAAAATGGTGGCTCTGAGCTTTCGTTTCCATCTCCGAAAGATACCAAGAACAAGAAGAAAAAAGATGTATTTTTTTTTTTAATTTAAAAAATTGAAAAGATAAAAATGCCCCTTGGATATATATATATTTTTTTAAATGTCAACAGTGATTTGACAAAAAATTTGGATGGAAGGACTAATTTGGTACGATTAAGATAGTTTGGGAATCAATTTAATTAAAAAAATAGAATAGGGACTAATTTGACCATTTGTCAATAGTTTGGGGACTATTATGCCAATTTTCCTATTTAATTTAATTATATATAAAATTTAAAAATTTAAAAATAATAAAAATTCATAAATCATTTAATAATAAATTAAAATATATAATTACATATAATTTTAATGCGACCCAACTATCTGATGATATTTGATGGCAACTAAGCAACAACAAAGAAATAGTTACCACTCTTTGCAAATACTAAATCGTGATCCATAGCAATACGATGATATTTGATGGAAACCAATTAAGCAAATACAAAGAAATAGTTACCACTTTTTACAAACACCAAATCGTAATTCGTAGTGTATAATAGATTCGATAACAGAATTCAAAACTAGAAAAGTTTAACTAAAACCAATGTGATTAGTACTCCAATCACTAAACATAAACCATGAGACAGACACACTGTAATTTTGAAGGTAATTTCTTAGAAGTAGCTTTCACCATTTTTAGGAGTATGTCGGCAGAATCTACGTCGTTGAATACACCGATACTCACAACGACTCCAGCATTCTTTTTACGTATTTAATTCTTTTGATCTCTCCATCTATTAGCACCATCACTGGCAGCCTTCCCATATGATTCGTCTGTTGCATAGCAAATAATGGCACTGAGATTTTCTGACTGTAATGTTAAGTTGCTCTTCAATCAAATGTAGGGGTGATAATCGTGTTGGATTGAGTTAAAGTAATTACAGTTAACCTGTCAATCCGAACATGAAATGATACGAAAAAGTTGAACCCGAATACGACATGAAAATTAATCGTGTCAATCCGCCAACCCAATTATGACATGTATATTATTCAAAACTCATTAATCCGCCAACACGATTATATGATAACAACTCGTTAACTCGATTATTTACCTATTTAATTTATAAAAATATTAATATTAATATTATGTAATTTAACTATATATAAAATATTAAAATTCAAAAATAATAAAAATTATTAAATCATTGAATAATAAATTAGAATACGTAATTAAAATAAATAATGATAATTAAAATAAAAATTAATTATTATTTAAATGGTTACGCAGGTTGATCTACTTTGATACGAAACTGTTTATCCTCAATCTTAACAAGATACTTTCGTGTCGTGTTCGTATCGGGTTTTTATATTGGGTTAGATATTGCCACCCTAAATGGACAGATACATCTGTAGTTTTGAAGGTAATTTCTTTTAAATAGCTTTCACCATTTTTAGAAGTATGTCGACAGAGTCTACGTCGTTGAATACACAGCTACTCACAACGACTCCATCAAAACAAGACTTCAACATTCTTTTTACGTCTCTAATTCTTTCGATCTCTCCATCTTCTAGCACCATCACTGGTAGCCTTCCCATATGCTTCATCTGCTGCACAACAAATAATGGAACTGAAATTTTCTGACTGTAAATGTTAAGTTGCTCTTTAGTCAAATGTAGAAGTGATAATTGTGTCGAGTTGAGTTAAAGTAATTACAGTTAATTTGTCAACCCGAAATGATACGAAAAAGTTAAACTTGAATACGACACGAAAATTAATCGTGTCAACTCGCCAACCCGATTATGACACGTATATTATTCAAAACCTATTAACCCGCCAACACGATTACATGATATCAACCCGCTCACCCAATTATTTACCCATTTAACTTATAAAAATTTGATATTAATATTATGTAATTTAATTATATATAAAATATTAAAATTCAAAAATAATAAAAATTATGAAATCATTGAATAATATATTAGAATATTAATTAAAATAAATAATAAAAATTAATTATTATTTAAATGTTTACGTGGGTTGGCCTACTTTGACACGAAACCGTTTATCCTCAACTTTAACAAGCTAATTTCGTGTCGTATTCGTATCATATTTTTATATTAGGTTAGATATTTGCCACCCTAACTGGACAGATACATCTGTAGTTTTGAAGGTAATTTCCTTAAAATATATTTCACCTTTTTTAGGAGTATGTCAACGGAATTTACGTCGTTGAATACACCGTTGCTCACGACGACTCCATCAAAACAAGACTCCAACATTCTTTTTATGTCTCTAAATCTTTCGATCTCTCTATCTACTAGCATCATCACTGGTAGTCTTCCCAAACGCTTCGTCTGCTGCACAACAAATAATGGCACTGAGATTTTTTGATTGTAAATGTTAAGTTACTCTTAGTCAAATGTAGGGGTGATAATCGTGTCGAGTTGAGTTAAAGTAATTATAATTAACCTGTCAACACAAACCCGAAATGATACAAAAAAGTTGAATCTGATGCAACACGAAAATTGATCGTGTCAACCTACTAACCCAATTATGACACGTATATTATTCAAAATTCATTAACTCGTTACACGATTACATGATATCACCCGCTAACCCGATTATTTACCTATTTAACTTATAAAAATATTAATATTAATATTATGTAATTTAATTATATATAAAATATTAAAATTCAAAATAATAAAAATTATTAAATCATTGAATAATAAATTAGAATACGTAATTAAAATAAATAATAAAAATAAAAATTAATTATTATTTAAACGGTTACGCGGATTGACCTACTCTGACACGAAACCATTTATTCTCAACCTTCAGAATCTAATTTTGTGTTGTGTTCTTATCGGGTTTTTATGTTAGGTTAGATATTGTCAACCTAGCTGGACAGATACACATGTAGTTTTGAAGGTAATTTCCTTGAAGTAGCTTTCATTATTTTTAAAAGTATATCGGCAAAATCTACGTCGTTGAATACAACGCTGCTCACAATGACTCCATCAGAACAAGACTTCAACATTCTTTTTACGTCTCTAACTCTTTCGATCTCTCCATCTACTAGCACCATCACTGGTAGCCTTTACCTATGATTCGTCTGCTGCACAACAAATAATGGCACTGAAATTTTCTGACTGTACATGTTAAGTTGCTCTTCAGTCAAATGTAAGGGTGATAATTGTGTCGGGTTAAGTTAAAGTAATTACAGTTAACTTGTCAACCAGAATCCAAAATGATACGAAAAAATTGAACTCAAACATGACACGAAAATTAATTGTGTTAATCCGTCAACCTGATTATGACATATATATTATTCATAAACTATTAACCCGCCAACACGATTACATGATATCAACCTGCTAATCCAATTATTTTTAAAAGTATATCGGCAAAATCTACGTCGTTGAATACAATGCTGCTCACAATGACTCCATCAGGACAAGACTTCAACATTTTTTTTACGTCTCTAAGTCTTTCGATCTCTCCATCTACTAGCACCATCACTGGTAGCCTTTACATATGATTCGTCTGATGCATAACAAATAATGGCACTGAAATTTTCTGACTGTACATGTTAAGTTGCTCTTCAGTCAAATGTAAGGGTAATAATTGTGTCGGGTTAAAGTAATTACAGTTAACTTGTCAACCCAAACCCAAAATGATGCGAAAAAATTGAACCCGAATATGATACGAAAATTAATCGTGTCAATCCGCCAACCTGATTATGACATGTATATTATTCATAAACTATTAACCCGCCAACACGATTACATGATATCAACCCGCTAACCCAATTATTTACCTATTTAACTTATAAAAATTTAATATTAATATTATGTAATTTAATTATATATAAAATATTAAAATTCAAAAATAATAAAAATTATTAAATCATTGAATAATAAATTAGAATATTAATTAAAATAAATAATAAAAATTAATTATTATTTAAATGTTTACGCGGGTTGGCCTACTTTGACACGAAACCGTTTATCCTCAACTTTAACAAGCTAATTTCGTGTCGTATTCGTATCATGTTTTTATATTAGGTTAGATATTTGCTACCCTAGCTGGACAGATACATCTGTAGTTTTGAAGGTAATTTCCTTAAAATATATTTCACCTTTTTTAGGAGTATGTCGACGGAATTTACGTCGTTGAATACACCGTTGCTCACGACGACTCCATCAAAACAAGACTCCAACATTCTTTTTATATCTCTAAATCTTTCGATCTCTCTATCTACTAGCATCATCACTGGTAGTCTTCCCAAACGCTTCGTCTGCTGCACAACAAATAATGGCACTGAGATTTTTTGACTGTAAATGTTAAGTTAGTTCTTAGTCAAATGTAGGGGTGATAATCGTGTCGAGTTGAGTTAAAGTAATTATAATTAACTTGTCAACCCAAACTCGAAATGATACAAAAAAGTTGAACACGAACGCGACACGAAAATTAATCTTGTCAACCCGCTAACCTAATTATGACACTTATATTATTCAAAATCTATTAACCCGACAATACAATTAAATGATGTCAACCCGCTAATATGATTATTTACCTATTTAACTTATAAAAATATTAACATTAATATTATGTAATTTAATTATATATAAAATATTAAAATTTAAAAATAATAAAAATTATTAAATCATTGAATAATAAATTAGAATACGTAATTAAAATAAATAATAATAATTAAAATAAAAATTAATTATTATTTAAACGGTTACGCTAGTTGACCCACTTTAACACAAAACCGTTTATCCTCAACATTAACTAGCTAATTTAGTGCCGTGTTCGTGTCGAGTTTTTATGTTGGGCTAGATATTGCCACCCTAGCCGGATGTTCAAGATATTTTATCTCGTTCATTAATCTCTTGATGTAGGCAACAATTGATGCAACTATGTTCTCATTACTCCTAATTTCCCCATACAATTTGATGAATAATCTTCCTTCATTGACACTTCTCAACGCATCTTCCAAATTTTTGGAAACTCCAATTAATGGAACCTCGACATACAGTTTATCCATAATTGACTTAAACTCTCTTTAAAAAATAAAATTTGCTAATCTTTCACGGGTAACTTTTTGTTTCACATCCATGTCATTTGTTCTGACTATCACTGGGATCTTCATGTTTTCTTTCATCAATTTTGTGATATTCATCATGAGGTCAGCAATATTGTTCACAAAAATCAGAACATATGTTGCTCCCGCAGCTTCAACAGTTTCTTCTTCTTCTACAGCTGTAATAATTCCTCTTCAGAAAAAGGATGCCATTGCAAGAGAATAGACAAGGGAGAAGGGAGAAAGGAGAAGAAGTTAACTGCAAACAAGTATGACATGCAAGTTGCAACAACTTTTCTTCTATTTAGAGGTGGTTGAGTATGGAAGCTTCATGAATATCTCTGCTGCCTCTACTCTTTTATGGGGGTGCGCCTGACCCGGGGTTTTTATCTTTTTCTTTTTTTGGTGAATAATTTGATACGATATATTAATAGTAGTGCATCATAAGTCATTATGAACCTTGCAAAAGAAATTAAAATCTCAAAGACAATTTTGGCTAGTATAAAACATTACATTCCCAAAAAAACATGTTAAAAAGTCAGTTAGGCTATGTCTTGTCAAACAAATCTTTGCTCAACAAACGCCCACAATCTAAAATCAAGAGTTTCTTTAGGGGTTTCTAAGACAATTATAATGGCAATGAGTTTTTATGACTGTTAAGTTGCTCTTCAATCAAATGTAAGGGTGACAATCATGTCGGGTTGAATTAAAGTAATTATACTTAACTTGTCAACCCGAACTCGAAATGATATGAAAAAGTTGAACCTGAACACACATGAAAATTAATCGTATCAACCCACCAAACCAATTATGACAATATATGATTCAAAACCCATTAACCCGAGAACACGATTACATGATATCATCCCGCTAACTCGATTATTTACTTAATTAACTTATAAAAAATACTAATATTATATAATTTAATTATATATAAAATATTAAAATTTAAAATAATAAAAATTATTAAATCATTGAATAATAAATTAAAATATGTAATTAAAAATAATAATAATAAAAATAAAAAATTAATTATTATTTAAATGGGTTAAGCGGGTTGACCCGATATGAAACCTTTTATCCTCAACCCTAACCGGCTAATTTTGTATCTTGTTTGTGTTTGGTTTTCATGTCGGGTTAGATATTGTTACCCCTAGTCGGATGGTCAAGATTTTTTATCTTGTTCGTTAATTTCTTGATGCAGGTAACAGTTGATTCAATTATGTTCTCGTTACTCTTAATTTCCCCATACAATTTGATGAATAATCTTCCCTCATTAACACTTCTCAAAGCATCTTTCAAATTTTTTGCAAACTCCAATTAATGGAACCTCGACATATGCCTATCCATAATTAACAACTCTCTTTCAACAATAAAATTCGCTAATCTTTCACGAGTAACTTTTCGTATCCATGTCATTTGTTCTTACCATCAATGGGATCTTCATGTTTTCCTTCATCAATTTTGTGATATTTATCATGGGGTCAGTAACGTTGTTCACAAAAATTAGAACATCGATTGCCCCCACAACTTCAACGGTTTCTTCTTCTTCTACATCTGTAATAATTCTTCCGCAAAGGAAGTATGCTATAACAGGAGAAAGGAGAAGGGAGAAGGGAGAAAGGAGAAGGAAGTTAACTCCAAACAAGTATGGCATGTAAGTTGCAACAACTTTTCTTCTGTTTGGAGGTGGTTGAGTATGGAAGTTTTAGGAATATCTCTACTGCCTCTACTCTTTTATGGGGTGCGCCTGACCCGAGGTTTTTATCTTTTATCTTTTTTGTCTTGTGAATAATTTGACATTATATTAATAGTAGTGCATCATAAGTCATTACGAACCTTGCAAAAGAAATTAAAATCCCAAAGACAATTTTGGCTAGTATAAAACATTATAGGCCCAAAAATAACATGTTAAAAAGTTAGTTAACCTAAGCCTTGTCGAACAAATCTTTGCTCAACAAAGGCCCACAATCCAAAATCAAGAGTTTCTTTAGGGGTTTCTAAGAAAATTATGACGTCTAATATTAGCCTGCCTGGACCCTCATCGAAAGAGAAGAATTTGCTCCACTGGAGCACTAAGAAGCACAAATGGATAGAGACCGCAGGTTAGGGAAGGATGACTGCGAAATGGAGGCTTGTTTGGAGGAGCTTGAGGATACTGTTGAGGAAGCGAACCCAGGGGGACCCAAGTCTTACTCAGCTGTGTTGCGAAGGAGACCTAATTTGTTCTGTTTCTACATGAGCGAAGATGAGGAGGAAAAATATGAGGGGGTGGCTGCACTGTTCCACGAGGATATTGGGTACTGAAGAACAGGGTCAACCAGAATAAGGATTCAGATCTCTAAGGAGAGGTATTTAAGCTTATTTCGACCATGGAGAGGTGCTCTAATACTTAAACTCCTCAATAGGTCGGTGTCATATAGAATTCTAGAGCAACGAGTGTGCGATTTATGGCAGCTGCAAGGGGGTTTCGAATTGATTGACTTGGAGGAGGGATACTACCTAGTTTGTTTCTATGAACGCAATTACTACTTCCATGTGCTAGAGGGAGGTCCGTGGATTATCCTATGACACTATCTAACTGTGACTAAGTGGAAGCCAAATTTTCACCCGTCCACTGTAAAAGTGCATTCAACACTTGTTTGGGTTCATTTCCCGTAGCTCCCAATGGAACTATTTGATGAGGAGATCTTGTCCGAGATGGGGATGTCGTTGGGTGCACGATTGATCTTAATACTCTCACAGCGACTAGAGGTCATTATGCTCGGGTATGCATGGAGGTAAATTTGTCAGCTCTTTAATACCATATGTGATAATTTTTTTTTTTTTTTGCTAAAACGGGGTGTTATATTGATCTATAACTGAAGCAAAATAATGTACAGTTACCACTCATTTGAGTAGTGCACAAACGAACAAAAGTGTTGATCTAGCGCATCCAGGGTTAATTCTCCCACCTGTAGTGGAGACTATGTGCAATGTTGTGACTAAAATATTCTTTACAACCTGCAACACCGGGGGGGCATGCCTTTGTTGGAAAAGCACGTAGTTCCGCCATTTCCACAGCTCATGGATAGTTTGGCAAAAAAGATGGTTCTAGTTTCGCAATTCTACGTCAGAGGAATGGGTGCAGTCCAAATTCTCTTGGACCCAGTCTTGAATATTCTGGGTGGACCAGAATGCAGCTTGCTTCTGCCGAGGGACCAGATGTTGCCATACTTGCGCAGCCCATGGACAATCCCGGACAACATGTAATGAGGACTCCTCTGCCTGATGACAGCGATCACATGATGGAGAATCAGCGCAGTGGCGCTGCCATAATAGTTTCTTTGTTTTCAAATGATCATGGGCAACTAGCCATAGGAGTAATGGGCCGCGCTGAGGACCAGGGTTAATTCTCCCACCTGTAGTGGAGACTATGTGCAATGTTGTGACTAAAATATTCTTTACAACCTGCAACACCGGGGGGGCATGCCTTTGTTGGAAAAGCACGTAGTTCCGCCATTTCCACAGCTCATGGATAGTTTGGCAAAAAAGATGGTTCTAGTTTCGCAATTCTACGTCAGAGGAATGGGTGCAGTCCAAATTCTCTTGGACCCAGTCTTGAATATTCTGGGTGGACCAGAATGCAGCTTGCTTCTGCCGAGGGACCAGATGTTGCCATACTTGCGCAGCCCATGGACAATCCCGGACAACATGTAATGAGGACTCCTCTGCCTGATGACAGCGATCACATGATGGAGAATCAGCGCAGTGGCGCTGCCATAATAGTTTCTTTGTTTTCAAATGATCATGGGCAACTAGCCATAGGAGTAATGGGCCGCGCTGAGGGCCGCTCAATCGCCAAATCTTGGTCCAGTTGAAATTAGTGCTATGCAGTGATGTGGGCGCAAGCAGAGTATATGCTGATTTGGTAGTAAATTCCCCATGAGCTGAATGTTGCCACCGAATCTGCCGAGTACCCGTAGAAGATGTATCCACTTCCAGACCTTGGCTGAGAATGGTATAGCCCCACTGAAGTCCCCTCCAAATGAGAGAGCTAGGCCTCTTGACTGCTTGGTCCTGTGTTGCATCAAGTGGTCCATATTTACTGTTTAAAACATGCGACCATAACGCACCCGGGTGCTTTAAATATATCCAGGCCAATTTGGCCAAAAGAATGGTATTTTGGTCAGACAACGATCTCACCCCCAGTCCATCATGGGGTCAAGGTGTCCAAATAGTTGCCAAGCAATTGGATGTGTAGAACGCTGAGTATCAGTATCCCCCCAGAAGAAATCCCTGTTAACTTTTTCAAGTTGTGTAATTATCTTACTAGGCAGTTTGCACAGATTCATGGTATACGCTGGCAGTGCCAAAGTGACAGAGCGTATCAAAATTAGTCTGTCTGCCTTGGATAGGAATCTTCTTTTCCATCCTCCAAGTTTCCTGCGCACCCTATCAATCAGATACTGAAAGTGATGGCTGTGCATTCGGCCATGCATCAATGGCATACCGAGATATACACCCAAATTGAGGGTAGCCGAGATGCCAAACTTTGATGTAATTGCCGTTTTGAGGGTCGGTGGAACATTTGGAGAAAACCAAAGTTTAGATTTGGCAAGGTTTACCTTTTGACCGAGTTGCAAACAAAAATGCTGCAGTATGCGCTCCATACTCCGTGCCTACTGCTCCGATGCCTCCCCGAAGAGGAGGAGGTCATCAGCAAAAAATAGGTGGGAAACTGGGGGTCCGCCTCGTGCTATCTTGCAAGCCTTCCACTGGTTTTGGTCCACAGCTTCTTGGATACCATGATGTAAAACTTCCATGCATAGGACAAATAGGTAAGGTGAGAGTGGATCTCCTTGGCGTAGGCCACGCTGGGGTTTGAAAGTCTCCAGTTGCTGACCACTCCAGATTACCGAGAGATTGGTCGCCTGTATATAGTTCAAAATGACAGTCACCATTGAGTAAGTAAATCTATCCTTCCGAAGTACCTCTTCTAGGAAGCACCAATCAATGCGATCATAGGCCTTTTCGAGGTCGATCTTCGCAATCATAGCACCCTTTTTACCCTTCTTTCGCCTGAGGGTGTGGATAAATTCTTGGGAAATTACAATATTATCCATGGTGTGCCTCCCCGGGATAAAACCCACCTGCCCCTGCCCTACTAGGTCTCCTATTAAAGGCTTCAAGCGATTGGCAATCACCTTGATGATGACTTTAATAATGACATTGCTTAAGCTTATGGGCCGGAAGTGGGAGATGAATTCTGGATGATCTTGCTTAGGTATCAAACAAATGAGAGCTTTGTTCATATGTTCTGGAACGACCCCCGTTTGAAAAACATTTTGCACAAACGCTATCACCGAATCCCCAACCCAATACCAATATTTTTGAAAAAATA
>JAXGGT010029309.1:0-14192 GCA_035583425.1 Marsdenia floribunda
CGATTATAATTGAAAACAAAATATTAATATGTTTTATATATTTTATCATATTCTAAAAAATAAATTTACAATTTATTTGTTTAATAACTGAGAGAGATTAACAAATTATGAGGGATATAAAATATAATTATAGAGTACAATAAGAAAAAATTATTATTCAGCCTATATCGCATATGATATACACATTATAGGGCATAATAAATTTCAGATAATTTTACTCTGCTCTATATCGCGTATGACATATGCTATATAGAGCAGAATAAATTTCACATAATTTCACGTCGCCTTTATATCGCGTATTCCGTACGCGTTATAGGCTCCTATATCGCGTATTCCGTACGCGTTATAGACTTCAATCTATATCGCGTCTTCCATGTGCGTTATAGATTCTATATCGCGTATCCTATACGCGTTAAAATCATTTTTACACAAGTTTTAAAAGTTAGGTCATTCACTGTGTGGCTGCCAAAAAGAGGGCCATTTTAATCAAAAACCCCCCTCTTGCCTGAGCTCATGGGCCGTGACAAGACTAGCGGCACCAGCCCTGATGACAACGACCCTTTTGGAGGAAATTGGAGATACTTGCGGCATTTTAGATGGGATATGAATTGTCATCCTGAGGAGATGTAGATGATATTTTTACTGATCAATCTTGTCTCTTCTTTCCTTCTTCTTTAATTCTTGTCATCTTCATGGGAATTGTTTATGAGCAAAACACTTCATTTTTCCCTTTATTTTAGCTAGGCTTTTTAGTTTTTAATGGTTGATGAATGATTGGCACCTTTTACTACTGGGAAATTTGGTTGAAAGATTCGTGGAATCCTAACCTTACTGTGCTATTGAATTGAATATTGCAGAGAAAACCTGCACCTTGAATTGATGGTGGTGGGGTTGATGGAGTGGCCGCGGCAGTGGTGGTGATGGCGGCGGCACAAATAGAAAGAAGAGAAATTTTTAAAATTTAAAAAATTTTAAATCTTTAACTTTTTTAAAAATAAAAGTACGTAATGACCCATAATTTTTTGTAAAATAACCATTGACCACCTTTATATTAATTTTTAATAAATGGACAAAAATGCCCATAAGTTTTGTTTTGAAAAGTCAAAATTTTGATTGTTTGCCAACTTAATGGTCAAAATTGATGAAAGGGTCATTCGTGGAACTTTTAAAAGTTGGAGTGCAAGTTATGAACGTTTTAAAGTTTAGGGGCGAAACCAAGAATTTGGGAAAGTTCAGAGGCAACTAAGATAGTTTACCCTTATAATATAGTTATTATGTTGATTAAGAGAGGGAAAATTGGACATTTTAGTCCCCATTTTAATTTCATTTGGAAGAATTAGTCCCTACATTTTTTCTTTAACTTTTTTAGTCTCCAAATTAAAATGGATTGGATAAATAAGTCCTTATGACGATATTTTTACATATTTTTTATATCAAAAGTCACATAATTTGCATGTATACATTTTTTGAATGGTTAAAAATACTTTTATTTAATAGCACACTTATAAATTGCATTAATTTTGGCATAAAAAATAGGAAAAAAATATGCATAAAAGGACTTATTTATCCAATTATTTTTAATTTGGGGACTAAAAGAGTTAAAAAAATAATATAAGGACTAATTCTTCCAAATGAAAATAAAATGGAGACTAAAATGTCCAATTTTCCTTTAAAAAAATATTCAAGGAAAATATAAAGTTGCGTATACAACTGAGGAGGCAAGAATGTAAAATTCTTCATATGCTTTAAATAATTATGTAGATTTATAGAAACAATTGTCTATGTTATTGTACATTATCTCCATATTATTGGTAAAATTTTGAAGTTGTTTTTTTTTTTTTTTTTTTTTTAAATTATAATTAAACTTTCATTCCATGATGAAAACTGAAGGGATAGTTGATGGTGAGATTTGTAACAGGTATATTAACCATGCTAAAAGACCATATTATTTGTCTTATTAAAATATTAATCTCATAAATAAAAATTATTCAAGTTTCTTCTCAAAAAAAAAAAAAAAAATTTATTCAAAAAATAGTAAAATAAAACATAATTCAAAAAGTTTCATTCAAAAGACCAAAAAAATCATCTTGAGACACAAAAACTAAAAAAAAAAAAAACACAAAAATAAAAATGATTATAAAAGAAAAGAAAGATAATATATATATAGAATTTCATACTTAATTAATGGATAGATAATGCTAAGATTACTTATTTAAAATTCTCAACTTAAAGTATAGAGTATATCAAGATTCTGATATCACATTTTTTAAAAATAGTTCCAATATATCTTGAAAAGTATTTTAATGAAAATTTATTATTTGTCAAAATAAAAATGAGAGAAAAATATAAAAATTTATATATGAAAAGATGATTGGGAATTCATAATTAAATAATAAGTTAAAAAAAAAAATTAAAATCAATTGGTGTGTGGGATGAAGGAAAAAACTTTTAATATGCATATTCTGGATAGTGATTTCGCCTCATCTCTATTTTTGCTGATTCTTTCCGTCAATGGGCTGGATTGGAGTTGGGAGGGAAAAGATCCGATATTGCAAAGTTTTGCTACCTCCAAGAACTTATTGTTAAAGCCTCTCTTGCTCTTCTATTTATAGAGGAAGGGATGACAAGAAGAGAGCCTCTTCTGGTGATGTGGCACCTTCCAATTGGCCAAGACACTCTTTCAATTTTGATGGGTTGATCTTTGTCACATTGTTACGTGTCAGCATATCATTCGTCGTTGTAAATAAAGGGGAATTCATAATAAGTAATTAGGTGAAATTTTACTTATCACTTAATTATCTTAAATTATTTCTACGAATTTTCACTGTCTACACATATTTTTAAAAAAATTTAGTCCATGTATTTCTAAACATTTTAAAAGATTCAAAATTTTATTCATACCATATATTGTTGAGAATATAACTTCTAAAAATTTTTATATATTCAATATAGTTTAAAACTTTCATGTATTAGATAACATACAAAAAAATTAAGAAATGATTCAATACAATTAAATTAATAATTTATGCTAATGAATAATTAATAAGTTTAAAAAATATATATTTCTAAAAAAATATAATTCATAAATATATTACAAATTTTCTCAAATATCAAATATATTTAATATAATAAATTATCAATCAATAAATTTTATTCTAAAAAATGATAAAAATTTCTTATATAACATTTTCTGCTCTATATAAATTTAAATTAAAAAAAATAATTTTATTTTTAGAAATTAAAAAGATTTTAAACCATTATATAAAAATAAAAACTAAATAAAAGTATTTTATTCTTTTATATATAAAAAAAAAATCATAGTTAAAAATAAAATTAAAAATTATTCTTGTTAGAGTGAAAATTTTATGTGATAGGAAAAAGTTAGGTGGAATACTTTGATTGGTTTGCTGCACGATGTGACCTTGATTAGGTCAGATATATTAAGATTTTTTGATCTTGACTAGATCTTGTATGATAAGATTTTCTAAGAGTATAGTACTTGGTGTTTAATGTAGAGTTTATGAATATTAATTTATCTTTCAAGGTTTAGAGTTTAAGATTTTAAATTAAAAGTTTTAGAGATTTTTGTATTATTATTTTTTTTTTTAAACAATTGACAATTATTGATGGTTTTTATATTAAAATAAAATTTTCTATAGATAAGGAGTAAATTTACCAACTGTTTTAAGAAAATATGAAAATTTTTATGTCTAATTATATCTTATTGGCATATTTAGATATTTTGAGTATATTTAAAACTACTTATTAAGATATTATATTAGTATTTTTTTGATTATTTTTTTCTAATTAAGTTGGTCTATATAATTATATTTTAATATTAAAAAAGGTTTTCATTTCGTTTAAATTATTTATAAATTTGAAGTGTATTCAAATTATATTTATTAAAAATATCAAGAATCTTAAAAATATATGATCCTTTAAATAATATTATTATAGTAATATATATATATATATATATATATATAATTTTTAAACCATATTTTATTAAAAATATGAATATTTAATAATTATACTAGTATAATTGTATAAACTATAGAATATTAAGATCAAATTAGGTGAAACTAATTTAGTTGTGCTAATATATATATATATATATGTATATATATATATACCAGATAGAAATTCGGCCCCCAAGGTTGAATGATATAAATGAGTTTTTTTTACTCTCTTTATTTATTTTTACTTGTTATAAACAAGAAATTACACCATTTAAAAAAATATAAAAATTGATTTTTTTATTGAAAAGTTTAAAATATTTTTTGTCTTTGTTTTCCTCTGTAAAAATAATTAACAAATATTAGTTTTAAAATGTTAATGATATGTTATTAAAGAAAAAATACCAATAAATGTAATTTAATTTCCTAATTTGACAATTGACAAATAAAAAAAATTTTGATTTTTTTTCAAATGTGTCAACTGAAAAAAAATAGAAAAAGGAATTTATTATAAATGTAAATAAAAATAACTGTCATGTGAAATAATATTTGAAATGATAAATATATTAATTAATAACTACATACATAAAGAATTAAATATATTATAATATTATGTATATATATAATATATAATGAATATAATTTAATAAATTATATGATATATATAATAAATAGTATATAAATATTATATCAAAGAAATGAGAAAGAAATTAGAAAAAGGATTTAACAATAAAACAAAAAATGAATAGGTGTGAATTGTGAGAATTATATTTTTTAAAACCATTACATTATAAGACTTTTATATATATACACAGAATATGAAACATTTTTTTTAAAGAGAAATTTTTATTTTTTATTTAATTAGATAGCTTATTATATAATCCATAAATATGAATATTTTAATAATATAAAATTTAAGAGATGAAAATAAGTAAACATTTTAAATAGATACAAAATCAATAAAAATTAATTAAGAATAATATATAAATTTATTTAAGCAAATTTTTAATTCATAATTAACTAAAAAAACAATTCTATATAAAAAGATATCTTAAAAAGAAAATAAAGAATCAAATTATTCAAAAAATATGCATTTTAAAACAAGAAATAAATAATGAACAAACAAAATAAATAAAACATAAAAATAACTAAAAAAAAATGAAAGAAGAAGATAAACAAATACAAGGGGGGGGGGGGAAGTCTCTAAGATTTACTTACATAAAATAACAATTGGACCATTTGAAAAAATAAAATTAAGTTTTTAAATGAGAACTCTCTTTGATAAAAAAATTTATGCAAAATCAATATATATTTATAGGCAATTCATATGAAAAAGAATATAGTGAAAAATATAAAAATAAAGTTAAAAACTCATATATATATTAAAGGAAAAGCATTTAAATTTTAAAATTAATTAATCCACTTTTTATGCTATTTACGTAAACTGATATTAATTTAATAAAAATATAAAATACAATTACGAATTTTTAAAATAAAAATTAGTAAGTTTTTTTTTTTCAAATTAATCATGGATAATAAATATATTTATAACATTTCTTTGATTTTTAATATGATTGAAACTCGTGATATTTCATTGTCATAGATGTAGTTACTATCATTAAAATATTTTTACTTTAATTTGTATTATAAATTTTGTATTTGTCTCTCATCAATGTTTTGTATAGTTTTGACACTTAAAAATTAACAATTAGTTAATTAGTCGTTATTGCCATCTTCTACTGACTATATATGCAATTGCATAAATACAATTAGTTAATTAGGCCAAAACCAAATTCTTTGACTGAAGTTTATTAAAATTTTTAGATAATGCTAAAGATTACTTATTTAAAAATTTCAACTTAAAGCATAGAGTATATCAAAATTAAGATATGCTAGTTGTCTAATCAAATTAATTAATATATTTTGGTTGAGATATCGGCTTTTAAAGATTAGGTTTTAAACCTAATACTAATTAGGTATTCTTTACATTAAAAAAAAAAGGAAAATTGGTCATTTTAGTCCCCGAACTATTTTTGTTTGGACAAAGGGGGTCCCTGTTTTTTATTTTTGGATAAATGAATCCCCATTCTTTTTTTATTTTGACAAATAGGTCCTTTTTGATTAATTTTTGTCTAAAAATACAATAAGAGAAGAGAAAAATTATGATAAATTAAAAAATAAAATGAAATAATTATCATCACAATATGTAGAATAATAATAAATCATGTAAAAACTAACACTTTTTTTCTAAATAAAATTGGTCAAAAGGATTTGTTTGTCCAAACAAAAAGGGAATAAGGATTCATTTATCCAAAAATTTAAAAACATGGACCCCTTTGTCTAAACGAAAAAAGAATGAGGATTCGTTTATCCAAAAATAAAAAACAAGGACTCCTTTATCCAAACAAAATTAATATGGGGATTAAAATGTCCAATTTTCAAAAAGATAATGAAAATTTTACTTTAATTTTAGTATTTTTTTAAATTATATTATTTCTTTGATTTTTAATATGATTGAAACTCGTGAGTCATAGATAAAGTTACTATCATTAAAATATTTTTACTTTCATTTGTATTATAAATTTAGTATTTGTCTCTCATCAATGTTTTGTATAGTTTTGACACTTAAAAACTTACGGAATGCATTAATCTTAATTATTGGGTCAAAAATCCTTAATTCCTAAAAATTAACAATTAGTTAATTAGTCATTATTGCCATCTTCTACTGGCTATATATACAATTGTATAAATACAATTAGTAAACTGAAGTTTATTAAAGAATCTTTAACTTCCCCATAAATATATATATATATATATATATATGTAAATGCAAGTGGTTTCCCAGTCCATGACAAGGCGGTGACAGTGAGAAAACATATAAAAAAAAAGACCTATCCCCAAGTCAAATTAGGAAACTTCAATGCAATTTCAATAATAATGAAATTTTTAATATTAAATAATAAGATAATAATTTGATTAACTTCATTTTTTTATTTTATTTATTGAATAAAATATTTTGATTTTGGTTTATAGTAAAGACGGATTTGTATCTAATTATATAATTTAATAATTTATTATTTTCATCAATTAATTTTAAAAAAAAAATTATAGAAAAGAATTCTAAAATTAATATATATATATATATATATATTAATTTTAGAATTCTTTTCTATAATTTTTTTTTTAAAATTAATTGATGAAAATAATAAATTATTAAATTATATAATTAGATACAAATCCGTCTTTACTATAAACCAAAATCAAAATATTTTATTCAATAAATAAAATAAAAAAATGAAGTTAATCAAATTATTATCTTATTATTTAATATTAAAAATTTCATTATTATTGAAATTGCATTGAAGTTTCCTAATTTGACTTGGGGATAGGTCTTTTTTTTTATATGTTTTCTCACTGTCACCGCCTTGTCATGGACTGGGAAACCACTTGCATTTACATATATATATATATATATATATATTTATGGGGAAGTTAAAGATTCTTTAATAAACTTCAGTTTACTAATTGTATTTATACAATTGTATATATAGCCAGTAGAAGATGGCAATAATGACTAATTAACTAATTGTTAATTTTTAGGAATTAAGGATTTTTGACCCAATAATTAAGATTAATGCATTCCGTAAGTTTTTAAGTGTCAAAACTATACAAAACATTGATGAGAGACAAATACTAAATTTATAATACAAATGAAAGTAAAAATATTTTAATGATAGTAACTTTATCTATGACTCACGAGTTTCAATCATATTAAAAATCAAAGAAATAATATAATTTAAAAAAATACTAAAATTAAAGTAAAATTTTCATTATCTTTTTGAAAATTGGACATTTTAATCCCCATATTAATTTTGTTTGGATAAAGGAGTCCTTGTTTTTTATTTTTGGATAAACGAATCCTCATTCTTTTTTCGTTTAGACAAAGGGGTCCATGTTTTTAAATTTTTGGATAAATGAATCCTTATTCCCTTTTTGTTTGGACAAACAAATCCTTTTGACCAATTTTATTTAGAAAAAAAGTGTTAGTTTTTACATGATTTATTATTATTCTACATATTGTGATGATAATTATTTCATTTTATTTTTTAATTTATCATAATTTTTCTCTTCTCTTATTGTATTTTTAGACAAAAATTAATCAAAAAGGACCTATTTGTCAAAATAAAAAAAGAATGGGGATTCATTTATCCAAAAATAAAAAACAGGGACCCCCTTTGTCCAAACAAAAATAGTTCGGGGACTAAAATGACCAATTTTCCTTTTTTTTTTAATGTAAAGAATACCTAATTAGTATTAGGTTTAAAACCTAATCTTTAAAAGCCGATATCTCAACCAAAATATATTAATTAATTTGATTAGACAACTAGCATATCTTAATTTTGATATACTCTATGCTTTAAGTTGAAATTTTTAAATAAGTAATCTTTAGCATTATCTAAAAATTTTAATAAACTTCAGTCAAAGAATTTGGTTTTGGCCTAATTAACTAATTGTATTTATGCAATTGCATATATAGTCAGTAGAAGATGGCAATAACGACTAATTAACTAATTGTTAATTTTTAAGTGTCAAAACTATACAAAACATTGATGAGAGACAAATACAAAATTTATAATACAAATTAAAGTAAAAATATTTTAATGATAGTAACTACATCTATGACAATGAAATATCACGAGTTTCAATCATATTAAAAATCAAAGAAATGTTATAAATATATTTATTATCCATGATTAATTTGAAAAAAAAAAACTTACTAATTTTTATTTTAAAAATTCGTAATTGTATTTTATATTTTTATTAAATTAATATCAGTTTACGTAAATAGCATAAAAAGTGGATTAATTAATTTTAAAATTTAAATGCTTTTCCTTTAATATATATATGAGTTTTTAACTTTATTTTTATATTTTTCACTATATTCTTTTTCATATGAATTGCCTATAAATATATATTGATTTTGCATAAATTTTTTTATCAAAGAGAGTTCTCATTTAAAAACTTAATTTTATTTTTTCAAATGGTCCAATTGTTATTTTATGTAAGTAAATCTTAGAGACTTCCCCCCCCCCCCTTGTATTTGTTTATCTTCTTCTTTCATTTTTTTTTAGTTATTTTTATGTTTTATTTATTTTGTTTGTTCATTATTTATTTCTTGTTTTAAAATGCATATTTTTTGAATAATTTGATTCTTTATTTTCTTTTTAAGATATCTTTTTATATAGAATTGTTTTTTTAGTTAATTATGAATTAAAAATTTGCTTAAATAAATTTATATATTATTCTTAATTAATTTTTATTGATTTTGTATCTATTTAAAATGTTTACTTATTTTCATCTCTTAAATTTTATATTATTAAAATATTCATATTTATGGATTATATAATAAGCTATCTAATTAAATAAAAAATAAAAATTTCTCTTTAAAAAAAATGTTTCATATTCTGTGTATATATATAAAAGTCTTATAATGTAATGGTTTTAAAAAATATAATTCTCACAATTCACACCTATTCATTTTTTGTTTTATTGTTAAATCCTTTTTCTAATTTCTTTCTCATTTCTTTGATATAATATTTATATACTATTTATTATATATATCATATAATTTATTAAATTATATTCATTATATATTATATATATACATAATATTATAATATATTTAATTCTTTATGTATGTAGTTATTAATTAATATATTTATCATTTCAAATATTATTTCACATGACAGTTATTTTTATTTACATTTATAATAAATTCCTTTTTCTATTTTTTTTCAGTTGACACATTTGAAAAAAAATCAAAATTTTTTTTATTTGTCAATTGTCAAATTAGGAAATTAAATTACATTTATTGGTATTTTTTCTTTAATAACATATCATTAACATTTTAAAACTAATATTTGTTAATTATTTTTACAGAGGAAAACAAAGACAAAAAATATTTTAAACTTTTCAATAAAAAAATCAATTTTTATATTTTTTTAAATGGTGTAATTTCTTGTTTATAACAAGTAAAAATAAATAAAGAGAGTAAAAAAAACTCATTTATATCATTCAACCTTGGGGGCCGAATTTCTATCTGGTATATATATATATACATATATATATATATATATTAGCACAACTAAATTAGTTTCACCTAATTTGATCTTAATATTCTATAGTTTATACAATTATACTAGTATAATTATTAAATATTCATATTTTTAATAAAATATGGTTTAAAAATTATATATATATATATATATATATATATTACTATAATAATATTATTTAAAGGATCATATATTTTTAAGATTCTTGATATTTTTAATAAATATAATTTGAATACACTTCAAATTTATAAATAATTTAAACGAAATGAAAACCTTTTTTAATATTAAAATATAATTATATAGACCAACTTAATTAGAAAAAAATAATCAAAAAAATACTAATATAATATCTTAATAAGTAGTTTTAAATATACTCAAAATATCTAAATATGCCAATAAGATATAATTAGACATAAAAATTTTCATATTTTCTTAAAACAGTTGGTAAATTTACTCCTTATCTATAGAAAATTTTATTTTAATATAAAAACCATCAATAATTGTCAATTGTTTAAAAAAAAAAATAATAATACAAAAATCTCTAAAACTTTTAATTTAAAATCTTAAACTCTAAACCTTGAAAGATAAATTAATATTCATAAACTCTACATTAAACACCAAGTACTATACTCTTAGAAAATCTTATCATACAAGATCTAGTCAAGATCAAAAAATCTTAATATATCTGACCTAATCAAGGTCACATCGTGCAGCAAACCAATCAAAGTATTCCACCTAACTTTTTCCTATCACATAAAATTTTCACTCTAACAAGAATAATTTTTAATTTTATTTTTAACTATGATTTTTTTTTTATATATAAAAGAATAAAATACTTTTATTTAGTTTTTATTTTTATATAATGGTTTAAAATCTTTTTAATTTCTAAAAATAAAATTATTTTTTTTAATTTAAATTTATATAGAGCAGAAAATGTTATATAAGAAATTTTTATCATTTTTTAGAATAAAATTTATTGATTGATAATTTATTATATTAAATATATTTGATATTTGAGAAAATTTGTAATATATTTATGAATTATATTTTTTTAGAAATATATATTTTTTAAACTTATTAATTATTCATTAGCATAAATTATTAATTTAATTGTATTGAATCATTTCTTAATTTTTTTGTATGTTATCTAATACATGAAAGTTTTAAACTATATTGAATATATAAAAATTTTTAGAAGTTATATTCTCAACAATATATGGTATGAATAAAATTTTGAATCTTTTAAAATGTTTAGAAATACATGGACTAAATTTTTTTAAAAATATGTGTAGACAGTGAAAATTCGTAGAAATAATTTAAGATAATTAAGTGATAAGTAAAATTTCACCTAATTACTTATTATGAATTCCCCTTTATTTACAACGACGAATGATATGCTGACACGTAACAATGTGACAAAGATCAACCCATCAAAATTGAAAGAGTGTCTTGGCCAATTGGAAGGTGCCACATCACCAGAAGAGGCTCTCTTCTTGTCATCCCTTCCTCTATAAATAGAAGAGCAAGAGAGGCTTTAACAATAAGTTCTTGGAGGTAGCAAAACTTTGCAATATCGGATCTTTTCCCTCCCAACTCCAATCCAGCCCATTGACGGAAAGAATCAGCAAAAATAGAGATGAGGCGAAATCACTATCCAGAATATGCATATTAAAAGTTTTTTCCTTCATCCCACACACCAATTGATTTTAATTTTTTTTTTTAACTTATTATTTAATTATGAATTCCCAATCATCTTTTCATATATAAATTTTTATATTTTTCTCTCATTTTTATTTTGACAAATAATAAATTTTCATTAAAATACTTTTCAAGATATATTGGAACTATTTTTAAAAAATGTGATATCAGAATCTTGATATACTCTATACTTTAAGTTGAGAATTTTAAATAAGTAATCTTAGCATTATCTATCCATTAATTAAGTATGAAATTCTATATATATATTATCTTTCTTTTCTTTTATAATCATTTTTATTTTTGTGTTTTTTTTTTTTTTAGTTTTTGTGTCTCAAGATGATTTTTTTGGTCTTTTGAATGAAACTTTTTGAATTATGTTTTATTTTACTATTTTTTGAATAAATTTTTTTTTTTTTTTTTGAGAAGAAACTTGAATAATTTTTATTTATGAGATTAATATTTTAATAAGACAAATAATATGGTCTTTTAGCATGGTTAATATACCTGTTACAAATCTCACCATCAACTATCCCTTCAGTTTTCATCATGGAATGAAAGTTTAATTATAATTTAAAAAAAAAAAAAAAAAAAAAACAACTTCAAAATTTTACCAATAATATGGAGATAATGTACAATAACATAGACAATTGTTTCTATAAATCTACATAATTATTTAAAGCATATGAAGAATTTTACATTCTTGCCTCCTCAGTTGTATACGCAACTTTATATTTTCCTTGAATATTTTTTTAAAGGAAAATTGGACATTTTAGTCTCCATTTTATTTTCATTTGGAAGAATTAGTCCTTATATTATTTTTTTAACTCTTTTAGTCCCCAAATTAAAAATAATTGGATAAATAAGTCCTTTTATGCATATTTTTTTCCTATTTTTTATGCCAAAATTAATGCAATTTATAAGTGTGCTATTAAATAAAAGTATTTTTAACCATTCAAAAAATGTATACATGCAAATTATGTGACTTTTGATATAAAAAATATGTAAAAATATCGTCATAAGGACTTATTTATCCAATCCATTTTAATTTGGAGACTAAAAAAGTTAAAGAAAAAATGTAGGGACTAATTCTTCCAAATGAAATTAAAATGGGGACTAAAATGTCCAATTTTCCCTCTCTTAATCAACATAATAACTATATTATAAGGGTAAACTATCTTAGTTGCCTCTGAACTTTCCCAAATTCTTGGTTTCGCCCCTAAACTTTAAAACGTTCATAACTTGCACTCCAACTTTTAAAAGTTCCACGAATGACCCTTTCATCAATTTTGACCATTAAGTTGGCAAACAATCAAAATTTTGACTTTTCAAAACAAAACTTATGGGCATTTTTGTCCATTTATTAAAAATTAATATAAAGGTGGTCAATGGTTATTTTACAAAAAATTATGGGTCATTACGTACTTTTATTTTTAAAAAAGTTAAAGATTTAAAATTTTTTAAATTTTAAAAATTTCTCTTCTTTCTATTTGTGCCGCCGCCATCACCACCACTGCCGCGGCCACTCCATCAACCCCACCACCATCAATTCAAGGTGCAGGTTTTCTCTGCAATATTCAATTCAATAGCACAGTAAGGTTAGGATTCCACGAATCTTTCAACCAAATTTCCCAGTAGTAAAAGGTGCCAATCATTCATCAACCATTAAAAACTAAAAAGCCTAGCTAAAATAAAGGGAAAAATGAAGTGTTTTGCTCATAAACAATTCCCATGAAGATGACAAGAATTAAAGAAGAAGGAAAGAAGAGACAAGATTGATCAGTAAAAATATCATCTACATCTCCTCAGGATGACAATTCATATCCCATCTAAAATGCCGCAAGTATCTCCAATTTCCTCCAAAAGGGTCGTTGTCATCAGGGCTGGTGCCGCTAGTCTTGTCACGGCCCATGAGCTCAGGCAAGAGGGGGGTTTTTGATTAAAATGGCCCTCTTTTTGGCAGCCACACAGTGAATGACCTAACTTTTAAAACTTGTGTAAAAATGATTTTAACGCGTATAGGATACGCGATATAGAATCTATAACGCACATGGAAGACGCGATATAGATTGAAGTCTATAACGCGTACGGAATACGCGATATAGGAGCCTATAACGCGTACGGAATACGCGATATAAAGGCGACGTGAAATTATGTGAAATTTATTCTGCTCTATATAGCATATGTCATACGCGATATAGAGCAGAGTAAAATTATCTGAAATTTATTATGCCCTATAATGTGTATATCATATGCGATATAGGCTGAATAATAATTTTTTCTTATTGTACTCTATAATTATATTTTATATCCCTCATAATTTGTTAATCTCTCTCAGTTATTAAACAAATAAATTGTAAATTTATTTTTTAGAATATGATAAAATATATAAAACATATTAATATTTTGTTTTCAATTATAATCG
>JAXGGT010029375.1:0-14178 GCA_035583425.1 Marsdenia floribunda
TTAACCAAAAAAATAGAATAGGGACCTTAACCACCAAATGCCCATAGTTTGGGGACTAAATGTGCCAATTTGCCTATTCTCTTTCGATAAAGCCGACCGACTTCAATCAATTTGGCTCTAAAAATAAATAAAAATACTAACAATGTTAATGATATTGTAAGGGTAAAAAAATAAATAGGCAAATTGGGAAGTTTAGTCCCCACAATTTGGTGAAATAAGTCCCCAATTTATTTTTTTTTACAAATAAGTCTCTAAACTATACAAATTGTGTGATTAAGGTCTTTCTGTTAAAGTACTGTTAAAAAAAAATATATTCAAGGATATTTTAGTCTTTTCACTTAAAAAATTAAAAAAAAAAAAATCCAACAATGACAAAAGAAACCTTCAGGTTCGAACAATTAAGAAGACCGGTTTCAGACGAAAAACCAATCATCGTCTCTCTAACTATATCTATCCATCTATCTGCATCTCATTTTCAAAGTGCATTGATAGAGAGAGAGAGAGAGAGCTTATGCCATATACATCCAGATGGTTTTGCTGAATTCTTGATCTCTAATCAACATCAACTAGGGTCATACGGAGGTCAAGGGAAGATAGAGTGATGGAAACATAATATAGGTTGAATAGTAATTTTTTCCCCTTATTTTATCTATAATTATACTCTATATCCCATATAATTTGTTAATCTCTCTCAATCAGTCATTAAACTAATAAATTATAAATTTATTTTTTAGAATATGATAAAATACATAAAACATATTGATGTTTTGTTTTCAACTATAACCGAAGATAAATTTACTTTATTAAAATTTTAATAGTGATATATTTAGACTAGGGTAAAGTGTCCCCAATGCACCTGAATTTTTCCCAATTCCCGAGTTCGCACTCCAACTTGTTTTCGTCCTAAACTTGCACTCCAACTTTTTTTTTTGTACCACAATAACACTTCTGTCCAAAAAATCTGTAAAATAGATAATTCTGTTATTCATGTGCAAGTCACATGACTTTTTTAAAGGGTAATTAGGTAAATGATGACTATTTAAAATTTTAATAGGTTTAATCATAATAACTATAAAAATTTAGGGGCTATTTTATAAATGTTTTTAGGGTTTTTATTCTTCTCTTCTTCTACCCCAATATCACTGCTGCTACTGCTGCTCTGTCGCTGCTGCCGCTGTCTAGCCACTGCTACCGCTACTACTACCTCCATTTTCAAATCAACTTCGGTAACGTCTTTTCCTTTCCCCCCATTTTTTATCCAATGGACATATACCAAATCGATGAGATTAAGCGAGCGTAGAAGAAGAAGTCTGAATCAATATTAATGGAGCAGAGAGACAAAAGAATTGAATAGGATATCATAATTACTTAGCTTAAAAAAGAAAAAAGAAGAAAGAATAGGGATACCATAATTGGGGATATCTCGCATCTGTGTTTATTTTTATGGATTATGTGCCGATGGGTTTGACTCTTCTGTGGCCATCTATTGGCCTGCTTTTCTTCTTCTTCCTTTTTTTTTTCCTTGCGTTTTGAATTCGGAATAATTAATGTCCTTCCTTTTCTTTTCTATGTTAATGGGGAAGTGTTACCAAAATGTAAATACTCAAGAGTGTCAGAACCTTCTTTTTGTTGTATACTTTAATTTTGGGAATCCATGAGTGAAATAAACACATTTTTGTTGGTTTGCTCTAAGTTGAGAAATGAATTTGGGATCATATGGTAATACTGTACGCATGGGGATGCACAGAACTGATGACACCGTAAGGAAGGAGTGTGTTTTCTCGGCTAAGGTCCTTGCTGCTTCCCTATCCTTCTGATGAATGAGAAGACAAGATTCAAAACCCTAAAAAAATTTGAATAATACCCCTTAATTTTTTGATTATTATAATTAAACCCTATGTATATTAATTTACTAAAATACCTTTTAAAAAGTCATGTGACTTGTACATGATTTAACAAAATTTACCATTTAACAGGAAAAAAGTAATGGAAGTGCTATTTTGGTACAAAAAAAAAAAAGTTGGAGTGCAAGTTTGGTACGAAAAAAAGTTGACGTGCAAACTCAGGAATTGGGGAAAATTCAGGTGCACTGGGACACTTTACCCTTTAGACTAATATTTGATTATAAAAAAAATACATAAACCCATATAAGATGAAAAAAGTAAGACGAATTTTGAGTAAAATTAAAAATTTAAGGCTAGAATTTTACTTTTAGAATTAGGATTTTAGGATTAAATCGGGATTTATATTTAAAACATAAAATTGTACATAAATTTATCCAAAACACAAACTCTAAGATGATTGAAAACTCATTGAAAGTATATAAATTGTAAGTTCATTGAAAACACATATATAATATAATGTTTGAAGGAAAGAAAAATAAAACAATACAATAAAACTATTTAATTTACATTTGTTCTTGAAATGTTAGGATATGTCATTCTATTGTGTCTTGATACATGACAATTACCACATCTTAGAGGTGAATCTGGGTCTCGAGCATCCATAGAACAACGATATTTGGTAGTTCGTAGTTTACCTGGTTGACCATCTTCTATGTTTAGCTGATAATGTTGAAGAGTAAATGAAACTTCAGCCCATAGTTCTTCACTTGCAACCGAATAAAGATTAGCCTTATAAGTATGGTTGGATCCAAACTTCTATGTCGACATACTGCAAAAATATGGGAGCAAGGAATGCCAAAAACAGACCATTTATGACAAGTGTAATATTGATCACTAAAGTTTATCGTGTATACCTTGTTACCTCTTCCATCTCCTCTAATGCAAGATCTGACACTAAATATTCTAGTTTTTGGATTATATTGTAGAACAGTATGACCACGTGATTTGGTCTCATTTTTAGTGTATTTTCTCCAAATACTTGAAGGGAATGGATGTCTAGTATGAGAAGCATCTTCCCAATGTTGATTAAAGTAATGAACAAGCTTATCATATGTAAACTCAACCAATGTCTTAAGTGGTAATGCACGACAATTTTTTAATACACTATCTAGTGATTCAGAGAGATTAGTTGTCATACAACCATACTTGTAGCCACCATCATATGCAAGTGTCCATTTATGAGGATCAATGACTTTCAAATAGTTGTAAGCATCGATGTTCCTTCTTCTAATCTCTTCCATGATCTCATTGAAAACTTAGTCACTTTGCTTGTTGTCCCTGCTTTGTACATCAATTCTATTAATTCTTTCTTTTTAAATTGAACTTTGAAATTTACTCTAACATGTCTCAAACAAAATCTGTGGACTGCATTAGGTGGTTGCCATTCATTTTGTCGATTGATAGAGCTTGAAATGCCTTTGTGCCTATCAATATTAAACAAATAGACTTATTTTGCACTACATAACATCTTAACAATCGTAAAAACCAACCCCAATTAGCTGTTGACTACTCATCAACTAGAGCAAATGCAAGATGAAAAACATGGTTGTTTGCATCCCATCCACTAGCAACAAAAAAACTCCTTTATAATGTCCTCTTAAGAATGTGCCATCAATAGATATGACTGGACGACAGTAATTGAAACCCAAAATTGATGGTTTAAATGACTAAAACATATAATGGAAGACCTTTTCATACTCAGAACTACTTTGATGATGTTTCCAACACAAGATAATACTTGGATTTACTTGTTCTAAAGCTTGAATGTATTTGGACAAAATGATGAAAGTGTCATTTCAACTTCCATACAAAGGTTCAATTGCTGCTTCGTGCATACCACCCTTTTCTATATGAACAACCGGACTGAAATAGTTTATGTACTTCTTGTTTCACTGCACTAACATGTGTTTCAGGGTCATTTCAGATGAGATGGATTATGTGCCTTGCAATTTACTTATATGTTAAGTTTTGATGGTTGTTATTAACAAACTGGACTATATACATGTGTTCAAAATTAAGTACAATAATCTCCCAATCACCATGAAATTGTTTCCAAATGATCCTAATGTACCAATTACATGAATGTTCTCTTGTTTTGTTCTTGCACTTAGCTATCCAGATTTTGCTATTAATTTTTACAAAAGTAAATTCTCGTCCTTGGACAATTGACCACTTTCTCATTGCGTATGTAGCTTGAGCTTTGTCAATGAATCTCATTCCCAATCTCAACTCATTTTCATTTTCAAACCATCTCTGCATGTTAATGGATACTTGACTGTTCGGATCAATTCTAGGTTCTCCAGATCCTGAATCACCTACACATTTAAATGAGCGATAACTTGATTGGTTGCGATTGATAGTCTGAGAAGATGACACACATACTTCTTCCTGAATTTGTGTTTCTTCTTCAATTTCATCGTTAACACCTACGTCATCTTCATCTTCATCTGGACCATCACTTGCTGGATTACCATCAACATTTGATGTTGGGCCTAGATCACTACCATCCATATCTTCATGTGGTCTCATTAATCTTAAATCTTCTGAATGAATTTCAGTTTCATTGATGTGCTGAGTTTCTACACCATCATGCATCTCATAAAATGACACATAAGTTGGGGTAGATATATTTTGAGGTACTAGAAGTGAGAACATAGGTTTATTGTCCATCAAAAGTGATGTAAATGATCTCATATGGACATTATTCAGTTCGACTCCATCAATCTCGATATGTGTAGTAGTTGTGATGTTTTCAAACTCAACCAACATACAAATACTTTCCGACTTAAACTTAGTTGGCATACACCAAAGATGTTTCATATCATCATCATATATAGCAATAACTAAATATTGTACAAATGAACAACCTTTTAGAATCTTAGGAAGTCTGAGTGTAAATCTTACCCTATTAGTATTTTTGTTAATACCTCTGAAATGACAAACTTTATCAATTAACTCCAAATGTTGAATTTTTCGTCAAATAATCCAACTCTTTTGCACCCGACCATTAAAATATGGAATTTCATATGAATCATGACATATAATACAATCCTAAAGGTATATATAGTTGTATTGGATTCTCTAAATATTTCATCTACAAAAAAGAAAAATAACTTTAAAACATCAAATAACTTTCAAGACAATGTCTCACTTAAGCATAAATGTAGTAAACTATATCAAATCATACCTCACTTTAAGCTTCAATGTAGTAAACTATATCATATCATATCTCACTTTAAGTGTAAATGTAGTAAACTGTATCATATCATATCTCACTTCAAAGTAAATAAAGATGCAAAATATACTAACTAAAAAAAATAACTCATACTGACCAAAACATAACTCAAATGACAATCTAACACAATATTATAGTACAATTAACTCATTAAGAATGTACTCAAACCTTAATATGAATGTTTTGTAGTTGATGATTGCAAGAAAACATGTTTTTCTAGTTAAAAATGGCCTCTAGGGTTTGAAATGCTGTAAAAAATTATGGTAGAGGGATATTTATATGTTTCTATGTCGCGTATGGTATACACGTTCGGGGGTTTATTAAAATTTAGGCTTGTAATGGCCTCACTATCAATAGGTAATCCCCACAATACTGCGACATCCTGAAGTGTAATTGTAGCCACTTCACAGCTGAGATGGAAAGAATGTGTCTTGGAATGCCACCTCTCCACCAATGCAGTCACAAGCCCATGATCTATTGTGTAATATCTAGCTAGAGCTACAACACCAAATTCGGTGAGATCTATTAATTCCTTCACAGCAATTGAAGTAGACTCGTAGAGATTCAAAAAATGTGAGTCAAAGTGCCTAATTCTAAATGGCCCAGGATTAACCTCGTTCTCCATAGTGAAGTGATTCTAAGTAAAACAAGAAACATTCATGTCAAGAGCATGTTTTCAGATGATATATACATCCATTCATTTGAACATAAATAGTAGAAGTGTAAAAAACAATGATAAATCTATGTCACCATCTAAAATCACAAGATATGATGTAAAAAGGAGCTACAACATTAAACCTAAGACCATCTCTCCATCAAATTCCATAATTGTGATCAATTTGATGTGTTTATATTTAATAGTTTAAATTGCAAAACCTTAAGAGTACAATCTGGAAACCAGATGAAAATAAGGAGAGAATTTCCTATCTATAACCTCATTTTACAAATGTACTCCATGTTCAAACATGATCAAACCTCTAAATATTTCCTGTTACCGTACTTAATTTTCTATTTGACTCTCTAAAACAGACATCCATCAATTTCCCAAAGCAGGATTGAGGCACCAGTTACGATCCAGCTTTGATACTATTTCTTACCACAGTGTCACTCAATGAATATGCAGGCACAACTATAAACAAATATGAGAATGAAACTAAAAAACTTACATAAAATGTTTCAAGTGTATGTCTCTAGCTTTTCCTAGTTGAGTTAAGCTTAATGCTTCCAAGACTAAGGGTTATTTTGTTGCACTATTAGTGTAATTGCTACTCCTTTTTTTATATTTTCCTCTTAAATTTTCTTCATGTTGCAGAGCAAGTTAATTTGCAATACACACTAGAATTTAGTCTAAGCATGCAACTAAAAAATCAAGCACTTAAGTGGATGACCACATGCTCAATGAGACAATAAGCAGTGACTCTAACCACATAAACCATCATAGTAGCTTTAAACAGAACAAAATTTTTTGCTAAGAGAATTCCATGCCCATAAAACTATCTTTCAGTTGTTTTGAAGTGAGCAACAAAAAAATCCTAACATAAGTAGCTTCCATCAAATTTTTCTTTGCATAGTTTAAAGAATCCTCCAAGGTGAAGACATTAAATCCCAACACATCCCACTCTTATCTTTCTTTACTCCTTTTCAGCTAAAGGATTGAGGTAATTCTCCATCTCAATCTCCTATGAACTGCTGGAAGATCATGGACAAGGAATCAACCCTAACGCTTGAAGACCATATGCTAAGATAATTTAGAATGTGATGATTATATAGTAAGAATTTGATTAGGAAGACAAGCTACAAATTTTACTTAGCCTAGAGATATACTCAATTCATCAATTTATATCTACTGAGGCCTAATACATATGTAGATTTTAGATTTGTAAACTAAAACTTAAGAATTAAATGCCTGCCATTAAGCAAAAAGTACCTCCATCACATCAATCCTACTTAAAGTTTCCAACAAAATTTCATAGTTGTACATCAAATTCTACACTAATTACTAAGAAATTCAATCTAATTTTCAATCCAAAAGGGAATTCAGAAATCGAAGGCAAAGGAGGTATTTCCAACCAAATAATGGATCATAAAATGCAAGAAAGGTTAAACAATTTAAACAGCTAGATGGGAACAATACCTCCAGTTTTAAGAAATCCAAAGTAATAAGTAGTACTAAAAAGCCTCGGGTTAACACAATAAATAGGCAAAACAACCTCAGATGGAACCGATATTCTTATTCTAGAAAGCAATGATTTTTAGATGAAACTGAGCTGAAATTAGGCATACCTATAATCACCTGTTGGGTGAGGGTGTGTGTGCAGCAGTGCACAGAGGCCGGCGGTCGGCGGTCGAAGGCCCAATACAAGCATTGGAAGGCATTGGGTCTGGAAGAGAAAGAACGGGAAGCACTACAGGGTTGTTTTTTTGGGGGGGATAGTGTGAAGAAGCAGGGTAGAAAAGAATTGTTTTATAGAGGTTTGACTAGCTTTATATCGCACATTGTATATGCGTTATAGGATCTACATCGCTTATTATGTACACGTTATAATTAGTGTTCTATAACGCATATCTTATGTACGTTATAAAATCTATATCGTGTATCTCATACGCATTAAAGCAATTTTTACACAAGTTTTAAAAGTTGGGCCATTCACTGTGTGATAGCCAAAAAGATGGCTATTTTAATCAAAACCCTCTATTTATAGGAGGAGTTTAGAGGGAATTACATCATCGATGATATTATCGTTATCCCTGTATTAATTGCTCCATTGATCTCGAGGTAAAAGATGATGCTAATTCTTTGATATGATAGATTCACTAACTTTGAAGAAACTCTTCAAGTTTCACAACTCTCCCCTTAGATGTGTAAAAAATATGTCTCGTTAAAACCTTACTAAATAAAAACTCAACAGAGAAAAAGTACATTATTTTTTTATGTATATATTTCTTCTCTTGTTGAGATGAATTTTCAAGATCTTTAAATCGATGCAAACCAATTTTATATCTCAATTTCTCAAAGGATGCAATCGGTAGTACCTTAGTGAATAAATCTGCAAAATTATCAAATAATTGAATTTGAAACACATAAATTTTACCGTCTTTTTCAAGTTCATGAATAAAGAAAAATTTAAGTGAAATGTGATTTATCTTATCTCCTTTGATATATCCTTATTTTAATTGAGCTATACAAGATGCATTACCTTCACATACAGAAGTTGGAATCTCTCTTCTGAAGGATAAACCACAACTCTCTCTAATATAATGAATTATTTGCTTCAACCAAATACATTCTCGACTTGCTTTATGAATGACTATAATCTCAGCATGATTAGAAGAAGTTGCTACTGTAATTCACTTCGTAGAGTGTCATGATATAGTAGTATTATCATATGTAAATAAATAGTCAATTTAAGTGTTATATGCTAGTCAAAAAGATAATCAACATCAACATACCCAGTTAACTTTGGTCATTTTATTTGAATAAAACAATTTGAGGTCAATAGTTTCTTGAAGGTATCTAACGAATTGCTTAACATCATTCCACTACCATCTCGTTGGTGAAGAACAAACCTTGTTAATAAATTTATGGTAAGTACTATATTAAGTCATGTGCTATTAGCAAGATAAATCAATCTACCAATAACACTCAAATATCATACTTCAGGGCCAAATAGATCTTCATTATCTTCTCAAGGTGTAAAAATATTTTTATTTACATCTAGTGAGCTCACAACCATTGGATACTCAATGAATGTGCTTTGTCCCTAGAAAATCTTTTTAAGACTTTAGCAGTATATGTTGATTAATGAACAAAAATTTCATCTTTCACATGTTTAATTTGTAACCCAAGACAAAATTTGGTTTTTCCAAAATCTTTAATCTCAAATTCTTGTTTCAAGCAATTTATAGCTTGTTGGAGCTCTTTAAGATTTCCAACGAGATTCACATCGTCAACATATATGGCGAGAATTACAAAATAATATTTAGATTTCTTAATAAAAATACATAGATATATTTGGTCACTTTTATAGCTTGATTTCAACAAGAATTCACTAAGGTGATTATACCACACACGTTTAGATTGTTTTAGCCCATATAATGATTTCTACAATTTTATGGAATGATTTTCATGAGGGCTATCACAAGCCTTAGGCAAAATGAATTCTTCTGGGATTCTCATATGAATTCCATTTTTAAGGCTTCCATATAGATAAGTTGTAACCACATCCATTAGATGCATTTTTAAGGTCTAGATACTATCAAGTAAGGATTGTGGAGGAAGATGTGTCAGAAATAACATGTGTAACAAGGTATGGTTCCTTCGAATGCCTTGTTATGCCTTTTGGACTAGTGAACACCCCTGCTACATTTTGTGCCAACCATTCTTGGAAAAGTTTGTTGTGGTGTACTTGGACGATATTGTCGTTTATAATGATACATTGGAGGAACATGTTGAACACCTATGACAAGTGTTTCAAATGTTGAGGAAAAATGAACTACATGTCAAGAAGAAGTGTGCCTTCGCACAAAACGAAATCACATTCCTAGGACATATTGTTGGAAACGAGAAGTTGAAGATGGACAAGTCCAAAGTGCAAGCAATTCATGATTGGGAACCGCCAAAGAAGGTAATCAAGGCATGATCTTTTCTTGGCCTCATTAATTATTATAGAAGGTTTATAAAGGGCTATTTGTCCCTAGCATTTCCACTCACCTACTTATCGAAGAAGAACAAGTTTTGGAATTCAGTTACTAAGTGCCATGAGGCATTTAAAGCACTAAAGAAGGTTGTAACTAAGGAGCTAGTTTTTTAGTCCTTCCAAATCATACCAAGTCATACGAAGTATAAACGGATGCTTCCAATTTTGTGCTTTGTGGCATGTTGATGTAAGAAGGGCACCCAATTTCCTATGAGCCTCGGAAGTTGAATGATGCTAAAAGACAATAAAAGGTGCAAGAAAAAGAAATAACTACTGTGGTGAAGACAGATAATGTTGTCACGAGCTATTTTCTCAAGCAAAAGAAGCTTACACTAAAATAAATGAGGTGGCAAGCTTTCTTGGCGAAAGTAGACGTTGCGATGCAGTACGGGCCAGGGAAGGCTAACTTGGTGGCTAATATTCTTAGTAGAAAAGATGATCTTGCTTCAATCACAATGCTAAATTTTCTTTTGGTAGACAAAATCAAGGAGGGTTTGGAGCACTACCAAAGGAAATTGGGTATGTGTGCTTAAGTGACAAGGCTTGAGGAAGGAAATCATAAGGGAGTGCCATGACCCCAAGTGGGTAGGTCATGTTGGTGTTTAAAGAACGATGACACTTGTGGAACGTATCTTACTTTTGGCCCCAAATGAAAGACAACATTGAGCTTTATGTGAGACTTACCTTGTATTCCAACAAGATAAGGTTGAGCAATGACAACCCGCTAGACTACTCAAGCCTTTACCTATTCCGGAGAAGCCATGGGAGAGTATATCTATGGATTTCATCATATTTCTACCATGGTACAAGGGTTGTAGTAATATTATGGTGGTAGCTGACCGGTTTATCAAGTATGGTGTGTTCATCCTTGTACTAATGAAGTTCACAGTTGAGGATGTGGCTCTTTTCTTCAGGTATGTGGTGAAGTGTTGGGAAATTTCGAAGGCAACAGTAAGTGATCGAGGTATTCGCTTCAATCGAAGTATTAGGATAGAGTTGTTCAAGAAGTTAGGATCCAATGGCCAAACCAAGATGTTGAATGCATTATTGGAGCTATACTTGAGACACTGCTTAAGTGTCAACTGAAGCAATTGGGTAAAGTTGTTTGATGTGGCCTAATTTTCATATAACCTCCAAAAGAATGAGCCAATAGGGCAAGTTCATTTGAGGTAGCTATAGGACAACCACCTATGACTCCACACACATTAATCATTGGTTATAGAGGCCCAAGTTCTACCACTTTCAAGTTTGGCAAGGGATGGCATGAGAAGGCCGACATGGGACGAGCATACCTAGTAAGGGCCACAAAGAGAATGAAGAACTGGACTAACAAGAAGAGGAGACACTTGGAATTTAATGAAGGAGACTTAGTGATGGTAAAACTCCTCCGTCATCAAAGTCGACAGTTTGAAAAGGTGCATAAAAGCTTAGTTGGGCACTATGAGGGACTATTCCTGGCCCATAGAAAACCGAGTGGGCAAGTTGGCCTATCTTTTGACACTACCCTCACATTTAGAAATGCATATGATGTTGCATATGAGTTTATTAAAGCCCTACCATGAAGATAAGGAGCCTAGTAGAGGTGAGTCCACTAGAGCCCCGAAGCCATATTACCACTATGCCCGACAAGGATGTTGAAGAAATTTTCGCACATGGGGTTATTCTAAGAAGAGGCAACTATCCAAGTTATTTGTGAAATACTTTATCAAGTGGAAAGGGTTGCCAAGTAGCAAAGATTTGGGAACATGAGCTCACACTATGGAATCACGAGGACAAGATTTGGGGACTATGAACGAGACACAACAAGGGTGTTGCTCAATTGAGTGGGGAAAATGTCATAAATGGGTGTCACATACAGAGAAAATAATGGTCTACTGATTTAGCTAGGGAAAATGATGATGGCAATACTATAATAGGGGTCTCCAATGCATCTTGAATGACCTGGAATGTGTCGAAAGACCCTAGAAGACTCAATAGTACGGTAGAATACTTTTGAGCAGTCATGAACAATAATGTAGACTGATCTAAAAGGCCCTTGTACATAGTAGAATACAGTAATATTTACTTAATGTACATAGTATTGTAAGCAATTTTAGAAGAAACCTAACCATTGTTCAATCAAGATGATCCTAGCTGCCTATTAAGGAGGTTGAATGCTATAAATAAGAGATGAAATTCATTTGTAAAGCACCCATGAAATCCATACCTAGAAGAGTAAGAACGAATTGTATTCTCTCTTGAGCTAATAGCATTCTCCATGTTCTTCTAAGCTCTCTTGTTCTAGTTAGCTTTCAATACTTATAGCTATCTAGAAGGTTAGGTTGACTTGGTTATGAGAGAAAGTGACCAAGTGTCGTACAAGACATTTGTTAAAGGTACAAGTTTGTGACAATTTGTTCCAATGCCAATTCTACTTCCTATCTAGTGAAAGACTAATCCAAAAATCTATATTATTCATTGCTGATTCTTTCAAATTCTAGCCTTAAATCGTGTCCTTTATGAGGTTGTTCAGTTTGGAAAAGATTCTTTTAGAAGTGGACTGTTATTTCCTCCACCAACTTTCTTGATGTATGTGTTATGCCTTGTTCATCCTTTAATTCCAAAATGCTATTTTCCCTCTTTCTTGAAGAAGCATTCGCATGAAAATATGATGTGTTTCTATCTCCTTTTTCCAACTATTAATTTCTACCATCACTTTCCAATAATGTTTTGTAAACCTTGATATCTAATGACTTTTGAGCCAATCTCTCTTCTTCTTGTTCATTCTTTTGTTATCCTTACTAATTCTAAATATGTTGTAGGTCTATTTCAACCTTCTTGAATTCTTTTTCTATTGATGGTCCAATGAGCTTTGGATTCCAGCTATGTAGAGCTTCTTTTAGTCCCTCAATGGTATTGTCTACTTGTGTTCTGATTCCCCTGCTACTCCCTGTCCATGATTGCCTAATGAAATCTTCAATTCGTTTCTTTTTGATTCAAAAAGTTTTGTACATCTCATTGATTGTGAGGTGGATGAATTACTAATACTAATCAGTTTTAATAATATTCATTTTTCTGATAAAAAATGTTATTTACAATTCAATATATTATTTCATTAATATTTTTTTATTGATAATTTTTTAATTAATATTTATTTTTTATAGAAAAATATCAAGTTTAAAAATATATAAAATATTATGAAATAACGAGTAAAAAATAATAGAAAATAAATAATAATAATAATAATAACATAAAGAGTATTACAAAGATAACATGTTAATATTTAAAAAATGTGGGGAGTATTTATTATTTGCTATTTATATTAATTTCAACTCTAATTTTTTTTTTTTTTTTTTTTTTTGTACGTTGTGTGGTTTAAGTGCATGGCTTAAGTTTACTACAGAAGCTTGAACATTTGATTCATGGCAGAAGGCCCGAAATTTAAAATCACTTGAGAAATGATGGAAGATTTTCCCACAAAAAAAAAAAAAAAAAAAAAAGGAAATCGAACCAGTTTTAACTGATAAGATATACCGATCGATTCACTTCCAAACATTTTTAGCATTTTCATCCTTTAGTTCATCACCATATATTTCAAACATTAATTATCACCTCAATATTCAATTCCAAAAACCCCGATCAAGCTCTTGAAGTGTTCAGTTCACCCAAAAGAATCTGAAAGTACATTCTACAATATAAATTCTACGCCGAAAAGCAAAGTCCTACACCAAATCTAGGTGTTCGATAAAAGGCCTCGTTGAAGTTGCAGAAAACCTGAAAGCCTTAGAATGTTTGTTTTTCAGTTTTCAAGGCACTCCGTCAGTTAGAGGGTCGTAATTCTCCTGCCAAGGTGTTTGGAGCACTGATTATTGCATTATGTGAAATGGGTTTTGTTGATGAGGCCTGTTGCTTGTTGCTTGTACCAAAAGCTCGCGAATTTGTCTGCAATGCAGGTTTGCAATGCTTTCTTAGATGGTTTGTGTAAAGCTAAAAGATTTGAATCCATGTGGGAGGTATATGGAGATATGATCTCCCGTGGGGCGTTGCCAAGTGTTGCCACTTATGGTGTGCTGATTGATGCTTGTTGTGGTCAAGGAGATTCTGATAAAGGTGAAAGTTTGTTTAATGAAATAGTTGGTAAGGGAATTGAACCCGCGGTTGTGATTTATACAAAACTGATATGGCGAATGTGTGATGAGAACATGATAATGAAGGCTGAATGTATGTTCAGGAGAATGAAGTGTTGAAATAATATAGATATTACAATCTATTCTTTAGATCAATCCCAAGACCTGTTATGTCAGATTATCGTGAATCAATAAATAAATAAGTTTGCGGAAGCGTACCTGATTGAATCTATTTG
>JAXGGT010029423.1:0-14175 GCA_035583425.1 Marsdenia floribunda
AAGTCCTAAGAATGGTAGAGAGACATATTAAATACTAAGTATTAAGGGTCCAAAATGTATAAATTTATATGTTATCAAGGATCTTCACCTACAAGTCCATGAAACTTAGGAAGCAAATGTATCAATCCAGATTTAAGCTCAAAATTACCATGCACTTCATGATATGTTGTAAATTCACGTTAGGTTAGCCATGATTTTAGAATTCATAGATTGCTCAAAGTCACCTTCAAAACTATCCTGTAAATCACTAACGAGTTAAACAATAGAAGGTTCTACCTCTATCCTATCATTGTATCGATGAATCCTAACCTGTTTATGAAAAGTCCTATCTATCTCTGGATCAAATTCAACAAAATTACTCGTGGATGAACTAGTCATGCAAAGATATCAGTAAAAGAGAATGAAACTACTCAAAAAAAACTTCAAAAACAAAATAGAAAAACAGAGAAAACATGAAAATTAAGGGAAAAATACTTAAAAAATAAAAAAGTGGTCAAAACAATGGAATTTGGCAAAAATCAGGTCGTGCTCAACGTCTTTTGACGTGAGTATTGCTTAGAAGACCCAAAAACCCTTGGATACCAAATTTCAGCTCAATCAGAGAACAAAAATTTGATTTGAACAGTAACCGGCCTACCTGATGAACAATACCCGCAAACTGAAATTTCCAAATTCTGCACAGACACAAAATAGAAAATAGAACTGATTATCAACTAATTATACCTATCAATCAATGGACTCCTACTCTAATTATAACGAAAATTGCTTCCCCGGCAACGGCGCCAAAATCTTGGTAAAGAATTATATTCGCGATTGTCGTCAAACCGGCCAAGATTAATTTTAAAACTAGTAAGCAATATAGTGTTCACTAGGTCATCTCCCAAAGAAACCCTAATCGTTAAATCAAATTAAGAAACCTATGATCGCAATCCAAATTAAAAAGGGGGGTTTTATGCTTAACAAAATTTGAAAAAAAATCAATTAAACTAAGTGAATTTAAATGCAAACAATAATGAGAAAACATAATCAGCCTAGGGTTGATGTTCTAATTTATTTCTTCCTCATTCTTCCTAATATTTCAAATTCTTAATCTGATCCCTTAATTGAATACTAATTTAGAATCCCAAATTAGAATTTTGATCACCTATTAACAACTTGTTAGAATTCGATTAAACACTAATAGATTCCCTAGACAATCGCCTAATTCATCAAATCATGTTTAATCTAAGATTTATGAAAATCAAGGCAATCCATGAATCCATGAAAAATCCAAATTCCAACGCAATCAAAATAGAGATAAACTCATAGATTCAATTAACCACCGCCAATCAAAACTAAGTTTAATCTCAAAAATTCATTCAAATAAATAAACATTCAATCTCATATATTAATACAATCAAATATGAAAACCAAATTAAAACCCGAGATCAATGATGTTCTTGAACTCTGAATTGCTCAAAAAGCATCTTCCTCTAGACCGATTGTGAGGTGTTTAAGCTGTCATCACAAAATCTTGTAATGCCTTCATGATTTCCGAAATTTCTCTCTTCTCTTGCCTCTTCTCTCTCCGAATTCTCTCAAAAAATGAATTTTGCCTCTTTTTCCTCTTTTTATCTGTCTCTCTTCCTCTCCTTAGGGTTTCCTTGGACTTCACGGGCCCCTTTAATTCTAGCTCGTACGTCTTCCTTGCATATTAGGCTTCACAAAATAATAATATAAGGTCCGTTCTAATTCTGCCAGACCATTTGGACTTGGGCCTGAAATAGAATAATAAAATATAATTAAATACCCAACAATTTAATGTCAATATCATTAAAGCATAATAGACCAAATACCACATAAAAGTCGTAAGAATGGTAGAGAGATATATTAAATACTAAACATAGAGGGTCCAAAATGTGTAAATCTATATGTTATCATAAATCTAGCCAATGAAATCAATTCCGACAGTGCTTCTCAGCTCTACAACTATGAATCAAACATGGTTGAAATAGTGGACATATAGGAAGACTTGGTTATTGCTTTAAACCAGGGATAGCGCATCTAAAGTTGGTTTCAATATGTGGAATGCTTGGAATAGGCAAAACGACACTTGCTCTACAAATATACGACGATCTGGAAATCGTATAGCATTTCAAAGTTCAGGCTTGGGTTTTCGTTTACCAGCACATGGACTGAAGGGAGATGCTATTGACAATCCATTCTAGCTATTGGAGGGGAAATTAGGTAGAAAATTTTAGTGAAAATTCAATTTTAACCCTAACTAATTTTGACTAACTGGAGATTTGTCTGAATTATTAGTCGAAAGGACCAAACTGATGGCGCGTAAAAATTATGAGGACCTAATAGGCAAATAATAATAATAATAAGGACCTAATTGACAAAAAATGACTACTTTAGGAACAAAATGAACGAATTTTTTCATTGGGTAAACTATTTGCGTAATACTCAAACTTTCTTGAAATCGAAGTTTTGTACACGAATTTTTTTTTTCGTCCAAGTTTAGGACAAATTTTTTTAAACGTTCCAATCTTGCCATTTCATTAAAAAAGGGGTTAAATACCAACCTCTGTTAGTCATGTGGCTTGCACATGACTTTTTTATGAGTATTTTCATAATTAGAATATTTTTAAAATTTTCAAAAGATTTAATTTTAAGAATTAAAAAATTATGGGTCATTATTAAATTTTTTAAAATTTAAAGATTATGTTTTCATCTCCTCCTTCTTCTTCATCTTTTTATGTAGTCGCCATCGCCACAACTCTCCTTCTTCATCATCTCTTTGATTCGAATTGAAAGAAAAAAAAGTTTATTTCACTTTACCCAAATGGTTTACCCACCATGAGCATCACTGCCATTTGAGACCCATTGACATTAGTAAGATGGCTTGCCAAAGACATGGAGGGGCTTCGAAGCCAGACCCATAATGGCAAAAGAAGTGTCGAGACTACCCCGTATGCCGACATGAGTATGAAATTGTAACCAACTGTGCCAATTGGATTAAAAGCTCTTTTGATAATGCCACCTTCTAGAACTCGATCCTTGAACACCGACGGAGGAAGAGGTGGAGTTGGGAGTGGAAGGTGGTGGGTTGGTGACACTAAATCTAAGGATTTATTGGTAACTACAAATGGTTGTCTTCCCCCTTTATTTTTCACCTAGCTAGAATTCCTCTGTCCTTCGAATTAGAGAGATGAAGAAGAAGAAGGGGAGAGCGGTGGAGGTGGCAACATCAGTGACTACACAGAAAGATGAAGGAGGAGATGAAAACGTAATCTTTAAATTTTAAAAAAATTAATAATGACCAATCACTATTTAATTCTTAAAATTAAATCCTTTGAAAATTTTAAAAATGTCTTATTTAATTAAATACTCATAAAAAAAGTCATGTGCAAGTCACACGACTAATAAAAGTTGGTATTTAATGGTTTTTTTCTTTTTTTTTATGGGATGGCAAGATTGGAATGTTTAAAAAAATTTTGTACTAAACTTAAACGAAAAAATTCGATTGCAAAACTTAGATTTCACAGAAGTTCGAGTGTAATCTAGATGATTTACCCTAAATAATAATAATAAGAAACAATCTCATCTACTAGGTGTCAAATAAAGGGAGTCATGAATTCTCTCTCTACAGAGCTAAGCTCCCTTCCTCTCTTTATTGAAGAAGAAGATGATCTTAATCAAACCAATATGAATCTTCCTCTAGATCCAATACCATCTAAACTAATCCAACATACACCAACTCCATCATACTTAGACAAACTGATTTCCCCTAACAATCTACTCACAGACCAATGTTTTATTTGAAGATTTACTTACTAATGAAACTATGAATACACATGAAGGTGCCATTTTTGTTCAAATTACAAAAGAAGATAAGAGAAGAATCTATCAACAATGGAACAAAGTACTCATAATCAAGGTTTATTGTAAAACAGTTGGTTAACAATTCCTGTATAAGAAACTTTTGGAAATTTGGAAACCATCTGAAGACCTCAACTTAGTGGACCTAGGCTAAGACTCTTTCCTCAGCAACTTTAAACTCCATGAAAATTATAGTAACGCATTACATGGAGGCCCCTGGTTTGTAGGTGGACATTTTTTGGCCATTCGCTAGCAATAGCCCTGCTTCAAACCAACTCAAGCTTCTTTCAACTTTACTGCACTTTGTATCATATTCGTTGAACTCCTAACGAAATATTATGATATTCAAATTCTCACAAAAATTGGTCGTGCCATTGGACAGCTACTTAGAGTGGATGTTTGCACTTAAGATGCAAATAGAGGGTAATATACAAGACATTGCATATAAGTACCTCTCGATTAGCCACTGACTACATTAATATACATAGGGAATCTTCATTAAAGAGTTACTTATGAAGGTATAAATCTATTCTTATGAAGGTATAAATCTATTATGCTACTCTTATGGTCTTATTGGCCATTCCATTTCAAACTGCATTCATTGGCATACTACCCCATAAAATACTATGCACACACCCACAACAACAATTTCACACACAATTGCCATACCAGATCTCCAGTCTGCTTTGGACCAACATCTTACCGAAGTGCCAGAAAATCCTATAGTTCTTCATCAAATCACATCAGGTTTTACCCATGCTATTACCCCATCATCCTGCAGTACAAAACTAATAGATAATACCTACTATGCAGAAAAACTTACCCATGGTTCTTGGATGCTTGTCCAGTATCCCAAAAGAATAAACAACAAACCATTCTCACATAAACAATTTGGAAGAATTACCACTGATAACCAAGTCCCAACAAACCTTACCCTTTTTAGTAAAAAAAAAAAACCCAACAAAACTATTTGGATAAAAAACATTCAAATTTAGGAAAATAACCAACCACATCTTCTGATAATTCTGTTACCCAAACTCAACTCCAATATTCCAATACTTCCCCAATCCCATCACATTTAATTTCATATGAACCTACCCCTACCTTTGCATTAATTACTGATGAGATAATGACAGCCATTACAGTGTTCAATCCCCCTTCCATGGCAACGAAGGGAGGAAAACTGTAGAAACCATCTAATCGTAATAAACCGTAGCCAGCCTCTGCAAAAATCATCATCATTTCTCCAATGGAAATTGAAGTAGCAGTCATGAACCTATTAGACATTTCAACCCCATCCGTCACTTGAAATATAGCCGATTGAACAAATTCAGAACCACCCTTTATCATAAATAGTAACCACCCAAATCACAACTATGCCTTGCTACCCAATCACTAAATGACAACAAAAGAGGTGAAGGATTGAAAAACATTAAAGTAATAATGCAGCGAAAAAATTTAGTTTTTATGAGCTACATCTAGAAGAAAAGTACTTCCTTTTTCTTGCTAATTGCAGATTAACCAACAAAGGAATGAATTTTACTGGAACTTCTGCTTGAACTTGCAATGGAAGGGATGAAGATTCCATCGGCTCTTCCACAGGGATTCCAGCCAATCTTCTACTCCTTCGCATAAATAATCTTCAAGCTTCTTTGAATTCCATCATTGAAAATAGATCTCCATCGTTCAAATTGAAGAAAAAAGTCTCTTCTATGTTCTCTTCAAAATTTAGCTTGATAGGAGATGAATTGGTTCTCCAACCATCTAAACGATTCTGACTGCCAGAATAAAGATTCAATTTCGGTTGCTGAAATAATCTCCCAAATTCCAACCGTTGAAAATTGATCTCCACTATTCATATTGAATTAATACGTCTCCTCCACCTACTATAAAATTTCCAGCTTAATCAGAGAAGAATAGACTATTTGATTGTCTAAAAAAGTATTATTGTCAGACCAGGAATAAAGCTTCAAACTTCTTCCTTTTAGTCTTCCAGAGTATGACTCTTTCTTGTTCTAAGCCTTAGCTTGGTGAGAGCATTTAGTGGATTAAAAATCTATTAGAGAGGAAGAGAGAGAGGACCAAAAGATGAGGGAGAGAGATGACACAATTAATTAGAGTTTTTCTAGGGTTCAATTCATTTTAAGATAATTGCTTTTAGGTATAGTCTTCCTGTAGGAATGGGAAACTAAAAAGTCAGCTATCTTGTCTAAAAGGAAAACCGAATTGGATACTACTGCAACAATTTCGGATAGCCAAGGACTTGACAAAGTCCTAATGGCCAAAATTTCCTAGTCCTTAATGGGCTAGGTTTTGTGCTAAAAATCTGTCCATGACTAGCTAGTCCAAACCTCTTAAATAATTAATTGTCTTTTCTAGGTCTTATAAAATATCTAAGACTAATTAATTAATTCTAATTGGACTCTTAATAGATATCAACATATATCAACCCAATTAATTAATTTAGTCCAACCTAAATAATGAATTAAATGATCTCTTAGAATAAATTTAATTTATCTTCTAATCAATTATCCAATAAGCCTAGATTGTGTTTAACACCAAGGTAACTTGAGTTGCTCCAGGGACCAAAAGACATATTATTCATAGCTACTAAAATGACGAAAATACCCTTACTATCAAATAGTTGTATTTGATCATTTTAAATATTTTCATTCATCACTAATATGGAAATATTGACCCAAAGAATAATACTGCTAAAATATAGTCTCTGATATACCTAAAATATATCGACTTTTATTTGGTATATTTATCCTTAATTGTGATTAAATGCGGTGATAAATATGATTTTATCTATAGAACATTTATTTATTATCATATTCTATTTTGTAGGGACAAAATTATCAATAATGCTAAAAATATATCAAAATATCAAGAATCTTTGGAAATATCTGATTTGGAGAAGATAATGACAAAAAAAAGTCATTGGTGAAATCAAGAAAGCTAGAAGACATCAGAGTCCAATTAGAAGAGTCGAAGAGATTTAATTAGATTAAACTTCTATTTTATTCTTTCTATAAATAAGGACTTAGAAGAGAATCAAAAAAGAGAGAGGGAAGAAGTTAGAGATAACCTGAAGACTGACGCAACCCAGCAAAACTCTCTACTCTTTCTCTCTCTTATGTTACAAACAATCATGTGCTCTATTCTAGCTACGAGTAGCTAGATTTTATCGTGACTAAGGCCTTTTGTGAAGGCCAAAACTTTTATGGATTTCATAGTTTATTTTATTATTTTTGTTAATCTTGAATCCATATTTATTATTATTGCTTGTTCTTAATACCTGTGGTTATCTGATCAATAATTACATAATATTAGATTTAAAGTACACATCAGAAGAGATTAGGTTGAATTGGAAGAGGGCGATAATAAACCTTAGTAAAATTGATTATGAATAGATTCAATTTCTATTGTGCGGTTTCTAACCTTTAAAAGTTAGGGAATTCTACAGAGTTTTATGCGGTTTTATTTATTAAAATCACAAAGGAATTTGATTCATTACATAATAAAATTAGGGACTTTTCACTAAGGAATTAGGTCTAATCTATATTTGGGAATTCTATTGTAAACAAACTCGAGAATTAAATTAATATTAACTATTATCTTTCATAAAAGGAGTAGGTTGGATCAAAGGTGTCTTAGTCTATTTATATTATTAATATTAATTGTTTCTTTCATAAACATCTTTTTGTTAACTTTTAGTAGATAATTACACCACAATATTTTTGGTCTAAGTTGAATATAAAGTAGGATAATTTATCAGTTAAACAACAGTCCATGTGGGATCAATATTTTTTATTACTTTGACAGATTGTATACTTGCAATCTCAGCATCAATCTCCGACCTACAGGTGAAATAACGAAAATACGCCTCTATGTAACACCCATCAATGAGACATGATAAATGTACTAACACCCACCTCAAAGACATTTACCATCCTTAGATTTTTAGTCCAATAATCAAGGACTCACTCAAATGTACTTGTTTAATATTGGGAGTTACCCGAAAGCTCACATTCTAAAGTCATGTCTCCAAGCCTTGGATTATTTAGGTTATCCTAGACAATCACAAGGGGGTGATTAATCCATGGAAACTCTTTTGTATGAATTTGTCTTAACCAACTAAAGCAGTATACCTTTTACAAAAAAAAAAAAAAAAAAACTAAAGTAGTATACCCAACATGCAAGGATATTGATCTCACAAAAGAACTCTTATCCAACATATATCAAAATGTAAAACTCTAGCTTTGCCAGACTATCAGCTCATACTTAACTATGAGAGTATTTGTCCACGCTATAGCAGTAATAGTCTAGTGTCTATAATTATAGTACTTTGAGAGAGACCACCACTACAGGTCTAGTTCTACGTATTTGAAATACGCTTATTCCTATGACGTGAATGAACTACTCAATGATTTAAGGTAAATCATTCCTCATTGGAAATCATAACATAATAAACACCCAATTCCATCAAATGACTAAGAACATAATTTTACTTGTACAACAAGTACCCATGGCCTATACCTTACTGTGAAGAACAACTCAACACATAGACCATTACTTGTCATACTTGGACCTTTAAATGCACAATAATATAAGAAGCAAATTAAATTGAATAAATAACTTTTTTGTTGCAAGATAATCATAGTCTTTGAAGGCATACATTCCAACATGAGGTACCTAAACAAAAGAGAAAAACGACACTACAATGCAAGAAACTATCAACGCCATCTATTTCATAATAGGCTAAATCAGAGATGGTACTCAATACCTCAAAGGAGGTATGAGTTTCTGCCCTCAAAGCTCTCCAACACTCTCATAGATATCTCAAATCCCAATAATCTCATACACAATGACAATGGAACTCAACAATATGGTTTACCAACTAGTTTACCCCTCACCGATGGTACTGGGTCACCCGTTCCTTTAGAGTTACCCAACTCAAGTTTTTGTCAACATTACATCACAATGGATCTAGACCAAATTCATTGGAAAATGGTTACTCAAGCCCACATGTGTGGGCTCAATACTATTGGTCCATCAACATGAATCAACTCATCACAATCCTTTAGTTTTCTTGGCAGATTCAATAAACAGTTTGAGCCTAAATCACCATGCAGAATTGCCTTTGATCCAAGAAACTTTGTCCCAAATGACAACTTAGATAATGATAACAAGAACACCCCCAACGGTGACATTACCTCCTTCCGAACTCCAAACAAATCAGCCGAAATCATCGACACCGTCACCACTGATCCATAAAAATGTCAATGACAACCTCTCAGATCGGATGTTAACAATTCTTCCAAAGGACCTCTACATGGAATCGTTGATTGACTATGGATCGTCAATAAAATTTTGCACCATAAGAGAAAATTTCTAGTAAGTCACCTACTTGATGGAGACCCAAAAAACTTATGTCTTCTCCTGTTACCAGATAGTTTAAACAAGATCATTTGTCTTGCGAAATCCGTAGTTGGTGGACTTGGAGACCAGAGCAGCACCAATTATAATCTCGCGAACGAGAGACACAAAGACAATGCCATCATTGCAACAACTAACATAACACTGGGATTTCTCTGATATTAGAGGAGGATCCACTTGAGCTAGAAGAGAACGCTCTTAACAACATAACAATGATACTACTCCTTTGGAATTTACAAGGACAAAATGTCCCAACTTCAAACCTCACTTATTTGAACTTATTAATTACCATATGCCTGCCCTAATAGTTTTAACCAAGACTAAAATTCCAGGTGAAGAAGCAGATAGCATAATGTCCTATTTTCAATATGTTTACTCTGTCAAAGTGGACTCAGTGTGTGCATCTAGAGGAATCTATGTAAAGTGGACACACCAACTCCAAGTGCAACTTATTGTTCTAAGTTAGCAAGAAATGTACTTGTTTGTTCAGGTATTGCCACACTTAACTTCCTTTTATTTAACAGCCTTATATGCAAAACTTTATCTGGTATTCTCTAGTATTCAAAAATGTATTATGGAAAAATTTACATGCTTTTAAATCTGCCTGCTCTGATCCATGGATTCTATTGGGGGATTTTAATGATATAAGTTATGGTTTTGAAAAATTTGGGAATATACTCAATGATTGTGATTTACTAGACTTAGGTGTTTTTGGCCCGACCCCTTTTCACTGGTCCAACAATTTCTCATTTAAGTCCCTTATTTTAGAATGTTTAGATAGATTTGTTTCGAACCTATCATGGCCTAAGCTTTTTCCTAATGCAACTGTTACTCACTTGACCCAAACCAAAAATGTTTGAAGAATTGGTTACGCACAGACAAAATATAGAGATAAATATCATTGCCAATAAAACACTTGAAATTCATGTTGAACAAAAAGAATGTCAATATGGGAGCAATATTGCTTCGAAATCTAAAGATGATGAGTTAGTTTCAAACACTAACGATGCCTAAGTTTAAATCATCAAGCACCTCCTTGATGCACGAGGTTAAATTGCACGTTACTCCTTGATAAGGGTATAAAATTTTTGAATAAAATATCATCTATAAAGTACTCCTTGATGAATTAAAAAAAAAAAAAAGATTAAGGAAGTTTGCATGTTGAAAATAAATCCTCATTGATGCACAAAGTTGAACCGTACGTTACTCCTTGATAAGAGTATAAACTATCTAAATAAAACATTTCCTATGAAGTACTTATTGATTAGAGGAAAAAAAAGGGTTAAAGTTAAACTTTCTATTGAATATAGATGCTCCTTGACACGAGAATAAACTTTCTGCATGATGATATGAAAACTCCTTGACATGAATGTAAACTGTCTAAATGATGATGAAGATTTCTTGACACGAGAGTAAACTATTTGCATGATGATAAAAGCTCCTTGACAAGAATGTAAACTGACTACAGTATGATATAAATCTCTTTGACATGAGAGTAAATTGTCTACATGATGATAAGAATGTTCCTTGGCACGAATGTAAACTGTCCATAAATTGATATACATTCTCCTTAACATGAGTATAAATTGTTTACATGATGATGATGTGAATATTGCTCTTTGACGCATGAGCTAAAAATTCATGTAACTCTTGAAGTTAACAAAGTTGACTAGGTTGATGACTTCCCCATGTTGAAGTTGCTAAAGTAAATGTCTATTCTTTAAGTTGTTGGTAAAAGTGATAACTTCTGCAATTTGACAATTTGACAAGTCCTTCAAATTGATGTTCACGGAATTGATAAGTCTTCTGAGTCGGTATTGAAATCGTTGAATCACCATCTTCAAATCTACAGTTCGTTTGATTTTGTCATGGAAATCTCTCGGATTGAATGAATTTTTCATAAAAAAAGATGGAGACCATAACGTGAATACAAATTGCATATTGAAATCGATAACTCGCTGAGAAAAATACAAACTAAAGACTCATGAAGGCTTTAAATTTGCATCATAGATGGTGGATGACCACAAACTTACCCATTTAAGATGATGGAGGCCTTCAATTTGCATGGATGAACAACCAACAAGGAATTCTCCAGGCTGTTGGTAAAGGAAAAAAATTCAAAGATTTTTTTAAAAAAAATGTTTACGCAAAAAAAAAAAAAAAAAAAGAAAAGTGAGAAAAAGAAGAAGAGAAGTTCAATAAAAAAAAGAAGATTTTTTTGAAAGTACTGCACATGGATTCTCTTTCCGAATCTCGTTTGTTAGTTCAGGGAAATAACATCCCCTCTATATAGACACACAATGAGAGATCTTCCAAATAACTTCAAACTTGAATTTTTATTATCTTATTGGAGTAATATTATCTTATATTATTTTCTAAAAAAAAAAACAATCTTTATCTCTTATGAATCATTATCTCCAAATCAAATTCAAATTTTAATTTGACTGAAATTTGATTCACGAAATACATTTTTAGAAAAAAATTGCAAATCATATTTATCTTTGAGTCAAATTCAAATTTATAATTTGACTCAAATATTAATTCGTTAAAAATAATTACGAGTTATATTTATCTGCGGTTATATTTAACCTAAATATTAATTTGTAAAATGTCTTTTCTTTTTTTTTTTTTTTATAAAGTATTTTTCTATTACAAATCATATTTATCTTTGAATCTAATTTGACTCATAAATTGATTCGTAAAATAATAATAATAAAATCTACAAATCAAATTATCTCCGAGTTAAATTCAAATTTATAATTCGAATCAAATTTGATTCGTAATATATATAATCTACTAGTTGTATTTATCTTCGAGTCAAAATTAGCTACATAATATGATTCAAAATCGATTTATATATATTATATTGTTTTTTATGTCGTGAATCAAATTCAATTAAATAATTTGATTCAAATAAATTGAGATAGAAATAAATTGAAACTTGTTTTCGTGATAATTTTTCAAATTAGCCCATGCACAAGTTCCGAAAGGGCAATTTGTAAACAGCGAAAATTTGTAAAAAATAATTTAAATTAATTAAGTGGTATATAAAATAACACCTAATTACATATTACTTTTTACTAATTACTTTTTACTATTATATTGTGACAAATCATATGCTGGCACGTGGCGATATGACAAGTCTAGCTAATAAGAGTCAAAGGAGTGTTTTGACTAATTAGAAGGCGCTACATCACCACCAAGGGACTCACGTTATCATTTCTTCCTTTATAAATAGAAGAGCAAGAGTGGTTTCAAGAAACAAGATCTTGAAGGTAGCAAAGCTTTGTCGTATCGGATTCTTCCCCTTCCAAATTCATTTTATCTTCGAGATTAAGCCTCAAAGGCCCTCGGAGAAATTAAATCAAATATAGATAGATAGAAAGATCGAGATCAAGCATTAAGGGCCCTCGAAGTTAGATCTATTTCAAAATCAAGTCAAAAGACCCTTGAAACGGATACCAAGTGACGGATTGAAATCATGCCTAAAAAGGCCTTTGAATCAATTGATGGAAAAAGTCAGAGGATTAGATAGAGATTGTAACACATACTTTAAATTAAATAAAATATATATTATATATTATATGTATTATTTTTTTCATTTATATTTATGCAAACGGAAAATCGTCGTCCACACTACTTATATGTTTTAAATGGATAGACTTAATTAGCTATCAAAACTGATTTTTGGGCCTTATATATGATGAGATTTAAACATGTCAAGGACATATGATTTCAAAATTCCATAAAAATATAATAGTTATATGAGATTTAATTGATAAGATTTACCTACCCAAATAACTTAATTTTAAGTGTAATGCCAAAACATACTTAAAGTTGAGTGAAATATAGATCTTAACCAACTACATTGACATGATTATTTTGAGAGTTGTTAATTTAGTGAGAACTTTTAATTAATCAAAATACCTAATGAATTTTGCAGTTCAATTATAGATGACAAACAACAATAATAGCAATTTCAATATGTAATTGCGATCAGTCCTTAAGGACAAACTCAATTTTCGTGACTGGTCTGGAAATTTGAGAATTGTTCACATGATAAAACCCCAAAAAAAAAAAAAAAAAGAAAATTCAAAAAGTACAACGCGCAATCCAACATACACAATCTAAGCCTAAAATTAGACCAAAGACTCAAACCCTAAGGAAGTTATCTGTTTCTTTTGCAATGAATCGGTTCATTGAAAGAGAAACTACAATTTATACTTGGATAATATAAAAAAGAAATAAGAGCAACACTTCAAATATTTATATTATGGCAATAAATTCTATTCCTTCTAATTTCTGAGTATTATATATTGAATCTGGATTTCGCAATTGTAAAAATGTGTTGGGCTCAAAGAGTATATAAAAGTAAAACATGGCGAAAGTGTAGAAAAAAAAAAATGATTATAAAAAAGAAACATCTGCAGTAAATATGATATTTTAATATTTTAAAATAGAATTACGAAAAGGATATATTTGAAATTGAAAATAAATCAAAATTACTAATAAATCACAATTTAAATAATAAAAATCACTAGAATTTAACTAAAAAAATTTACCATGCATGTTAATTCTTATTGAAATAATAACTAAAATTGCACATTAAAATGAAAATATAAACATGAAAATTGTACTTTATTTAAGTTTTAACATATAGAGAGTTCAAAGAAATTGGAAATATTATTTTTTAAATTTAAATAAGCAAATTGGCAACAACCCTTTTTTTTACAATTTGTATAAATTAAGTCCTTAACAATTTTTTTAAAATATATCTATAATGTGGAAAGTATTGATGTGTGATGGATATATATATGATTTAACAAGATTTGATCAATATAAAATGAATCACTATTAGGGTTTGTCACT